>PVIU01004085.1:0-87726 GCA_004026605.1 Ondatra zibethicus
GTGCCTAAGAAGTGCCGCTCTTGTGATTACCTCGGGGATGGTAGTGCCTAAGAAGTGCCGCTCTTGTGATTACCTCGGGGATGGCAGTGCCTAAGAAGTGCCGCTCTTGTGATTACCTCGGGGATGGTAGTGCCTAAGAAGTGCCGCTCTTGTGATTACCTCGGGGATGGTAGTGCCTAAGAAGTGCCGCTCTTGTGCCGTTGCTTCTAAGCACAGGGTCAGGGACCAGTTCTAGGTCCTCTAGCTCCTGAGGTCTGAAGATCGTTCTGCGAGGACTGCCCTATAGGATGGGAGCCTCAGCATGAACTACCTAGTATGTTGCTTTTAGTTGTGCTTGCGAATGTTGCTCCTCCCATCTCTGTAAAGCGCTGTGGCTGAGTGCTGATGCGTGTGAATCTGTTCATAGGGAAAACCTGCAGAGGCTGCTGGACGACCGCAGCTTTAAGGAGGAGATTGTACATTTCAGCCTTTCCGAAGAGAGCGCCGTGGTTAAAGCTGCCCACCGGGCGGACTTGTGTCCAGTTCTCATGAGGTATTTATACTATTTAAAATGTGAATATGAGCCAGGCGGTGGTGGTGCATACCCTTAATCCCAGTACTTGGGAGACAGAAGCAGGCAAATTTCTTAAATTCAAGGCCAGCCTGATCTACAGAGCAAGTTCCAGGAAGGTCAGGGCTACACAGAGAAAGCCTATATTGAGAAACAAAAACAAAAAATAAACAAAAAATAGTTCTAATACAGTCATGTGGTTTTATTCTTTTCTTTAAGTGGTGTCTCATGTAACCTAGGCTATCCTCAAACTCACTGAAGATGAACTCACTTGCTTAGTTTTATGCAGACTGGAGATCAGAACCAGGGCTTTCTTTGTGTTGGACAAGCACTCTCCCTGCAGAGACGTATTTCCAGCCCTGTTTTTTTTCCTTCCTCTTCTTTAGTTGGATCTTTTGGACAGTGGCACCAAACTGCACTAGTCATTCTTTATGGGCAAATAATTGGGTAACAAAGTGAAAACAAGATTCTCTGTCCCTCGAATGATCTGGGCATGGCTCGCCTTACTGTTTTGTGTGCCAAAGGAGGACATAGTCATGAGACACTCCTGCTGCAGGCTGCGTAGCTCAGGGATGACGTCTGTGTGAGTGTGTTACAGTCTGCACTGGCTGCCTTTTTCCCCTCCGTGCAGCACTGCCTTTATTTGAAAACCTAGATAATGAAGTATCATTCTTTTTATACTTGGGTGTTTTCGTGGGAATTTTCTGAACATGAATGCAGTGACTTTGACAAATCAAAGAATGCAAACAGCAGAGTTTGTATCAAATTACTCAATTTTAACAATCAAATGAAAATGAGAATTTTGGAAAACTTGTATCTGTTCCTGTGAATGTATAGCTTCCCAGGAACGTGGAAACCTGCCTGGTGAGGTGGATGATTGTATTTCTTTTCTTTCTTTCTTTTTTTTTTTTTTTTTTAAAGATTTTATTTATTATGTATACAGTGTTCTACCTGCATGTGTGCCAGGACACCAGATCTCGTTATAGATGGTTGTGAGCCACCATGTGGTTGCTGGGACTTGAACTCAGGACCTCTGGAAGAGCAACCAGTGCTCTTAATCTTTGAGCCATCTCTCCAGCCCCGGATGATTGTATTTCTAAAACGTTGGTTAGCAGGCCTCTTTTGGCTGACCAGGAGAAGTGTCAGCCTTTGACATTTCTACACAACTTGTTCTGTCACTGTTTTCCAAGTAATGGGTGCATGTTACAGTCGGTATGCACAGTTCAAGTAACGGGTGCATCAGAGTCAGTGTGCACAGCTCAAGAGGAATGGATCTTAGTGAAACAGTTTATAGAGTATGTTGATAGAGTTCCATATTCCATGTTGCAGTCGATTGCAATTTGTTTGGTATCAAAATGGAATAGCCAAAATTGCTGTGGCTTTTCTCCCAACCCAGTGGGTTAGATGCAGAAGCCATGTGACTATCTGGACATCATCTCTTAAACCAATCAGAAATAAAACAGCCTTTAGTCTCATGAATGCTAAGATGTAATTATTTTTTTCATTGAAAAGTTATTTATATTAACCTGTAATAAACATGATATTTTGCTTAAGTGAATTCATAAAACATTATTTTAAAAATTACTCGGTTTTAATTTCTAAAAATAGTAACAACCATAGATAAACTCATTCAAAAGTTCTTTAGGCCTCTAATAGTTTAAAGGGGTCTTAATATTAAAATTTTTAAAATCATATATTCAAGTTTTGAGGGTCATCAGTTAGTTTTATTGTACTAAAATGTAACTGTTGGCTGGGTTATGCGCCTTTCATCCCTGCACCCAAGAAAACAGAGGGTGCTGCTGTCTGCATTACAAGCCAGCCTGGTCTACACAGCAAGTTCCAGGGCAGACAGCTTCATAATGAGACCCTGTCTCAAACAAACACTGTAGCTTGTATTAAGTATCTAAGGGTTTGAGGGGTGGATGTTGACTACTGTTACTAAGCCTGTATTAAAATGCTCATGTTAACTTTTTACCACGAGCCTTTCCTATGTCTTATTCCCATACGTGTGCTGATTGCTCTCTGCTGCATTTCCTGCGATGAGCCTGTGATGTGAAGACTGAGAGCTGATCGGGATAAGAGCACTTGGTGCTCATGCTGAGGACCCTGTTAAATTACCAGTGTTCACACATGTTAGATGTCTGTAACTTTTGACCTCTGGCCACCAGGCACACACTTAATGCACATACTTGCAAGCAAAATAAAATAAATAATAATCTTTAAAAAACTAAAAGAGGGGTCTGGAGAGATGGCTCAGCGGTTAAGAGCACTGCCTGCTCTTCCAAAGGTCCTGAGTTCAAATCCCAGCAACCACATGGTGGCTCACAGCCATCTGTAATGAGGTCTGGTGCCCTCTTCTGGCCTGCAGGCATATATTGTATACATAATAAATAAATTAAAAAAAAAACTAAAAGAGAAGCGTATTTTGAGCTTATTATGGTTCTGCACACATGCAGTCCTCAAAGCCAGGTACAAGGCCAGTGTCGGCAGTACAAGGAAGGAAGGGGTGGGAGAGATGCTGTGCTTTGTGTTATGGGTTAGTCTAATGTATGGGTTTATTGGGAGGGAGTGGTATGGGGAATAAATGTTTTATGTTTATAAGCAAAATTAATGTTGGCTTTTATTTTCACTCATTAACTCATCCATGTATTGCTCTTACCATGCCCTGGAAAGAAAAAAAAAAATATTTTTTCTTCTTTTCTCTGTGCTATGAATTATATTTTTCCTTAAAAGCTTTTAAAAATTTCTTGTAAAACTAGATAAGTTCCATGTGATTTTTGTTCTGTTTATTGTGTTTGCTAAATTTGAGATAGGGTCTCATTGGATAGCTCTGGCTGGCCTGGAACGCACAGAGAGATCTGACTCCCTCTGTCTCGCCCTCATTTTTTTTTTTCTTTTGCTGGCTTATATGTTTCTTTTTTCTTCCAGGCTCTTAATTTCACTTCCTTTTAATATCTATATTATTGTTTTCATTTATCCTTGATTTAACTTATCCTTGACTTGCCTGTTTTATTGCTTTTTTTTCTCTGCATACAGTAAATTACCTTTTAGCCTTTTTATTTTCTGTTTCCTGCTTCCTGCTAGCCTTGTTTCGTAGTAGTTTCTCATAGTACCCGTTTTCCTTTTCTCTTAACTTTATAGTATATCCTTTGAAGTCTTTGGATTAGCTCCTTAAGCCTTATAGTAAAACAAGCTGTTGTGCTATGTTTAGCATGCATGTGGATAATGCTGTTTTGGCTTTTCAGAATTTTATATGGGCGGATGAAGAATAAGACAGGGAGTAAAACCCAGGGGAAGTCTGCCTCAGGCACCCGCATGGCCATTGTCCTGCGCTTCCTGGCTGGGACCCAACCTGAAGAGATGCAGTTCTTCTTAGATCTGCTGTCTGAACCTGTGAAGCACTTCAAGAATGGTAGCTACTCACTGCCTCTGACCAAATGCACCCTTTTGTGGCAGCCTTTTGACTTCCTGCTTCTTCCCACCCCTCTGATGTCTTTTTGCTGAAATGCAGTTCACTATAAACTTTGCTAGTCTCACAGTTGACCCCAGGGTTGTCAGTACCCTTGCATTAGAAGACTTCGATTAGAAAAGGTGTATTTTGTTATACATTTCTACCAATGAAAAATGACATACTACTCATTATACAGAAGATGTGCTAGACTAGTCTACATAATGATTCTGGGTCAGCCAGGGCTACCTACTGAGACTGTATTTTAAAATACACACAGACACACGGTGGGGGGCGGGGGTCAGTCCCTGCACCCCAAGAGATCAAGAACAAGTTGCAAGAATTAACCAGAACTCTAGCGATTTAGTCATTTATTTATTCACAGAATCATTTACCTGTTGAGCAGCGAGTAGTGGCTTGTCCGTCTCTCCTGTGTCCCAGATGCTGGGCTCTGCTGAAAAGCAGTGGAGAAGTGTAATAGTGCAGGCTCAGCTCTGGTGCGCTCTTCTGTCATAGTGTGTGATGTTTGTCATGCCGATTACTTGCCATGACTAGACGTGTGGAGCGCTTAATCCACATGTAACGTTATCAGAAGCCCTTTGCAAATAACTCAGTTGATGTTTAACAAACGTTGGCGCTCTCATTGTATAGTTGTCCATTTTACAGATGAGAAAACTGGTAGAGGTGGGATTTGAACTCAGACCTTTCAGACTATAAAATCCTTTGTTCCAGTTCCAAAATTGATTGACTTTATCCCGACATAAATATGTATTTGGTGGTACAGTTTGTCTTGATCTGGATCATAGTTTTCCATTTAGTATAATCTTGCCCTGTGTAGGAGAATGGCTCTGATGAGAACAGAGATTGGGTTGGGCGGGCGGATGATACAGTTACGGGTGGTACAGCTGAGTGTATGCATCTGTAAATTCATCGTCTGACCTCAGGTGGCTGTGCAAAGCTTAAGCAGTACCAGTTCAGATCATTTTAGCAAATTCTGCAATCAGTATTGTAGCAGTTGTTTATAAAGTAGTTCTTTTTATTCATTAACCTGGAATTATGTGAGAGAGAGGACACTGTATTCTTAATCTTCTAGGAGATCCATGACCCTGCCAAACTCAGCACAACTCAGTAACTCCAGTGTTCAGGAATGGCTTTTTTAATTGGGTCAGCCAGGCGTGGTGGCGCACACCTTTAGTTCCAGCACTTGGGAAGCAGAGGCAGGTAGACCTCTGATAGTTTGAAGCTAGCCTGATCTACATAGTGAGTTCCAGGACAGCCAGAGCTACATAATGAGACCCTATTTCAAAAACAGAAAATAATAATAAAGTTGGGTGAGATTTATACTTAGTGTCAGCCCTCCAACTACCTTCTTATCTTTCTTTTTTTTAATTGACTTTTATAATTCTTTTTTTATTTATTTATTATGTATACAGTATTCTCAGTATTCTGTTAGAATGTATGCCTGCACACCAGAAGAGGGCACCAGACCTCATTACAGATGGCTGTGAGCCACCATGTGGTTGCTGGGAATTGAACTCAGGACCTTTGGAAGAGCAGGCAGTGCTCTTAACCACTGAGCCATCTCTCCAGCCCCTTCTTATTTTTCTTTATCCCTCAGTTTCCCTATCTGAAATGTGAACAGTAAAACCCAAATAACTCGGCTCCCTAAACATTATGTAAAAGTTGGGAGGTGACCTATGAGAGAAGTGCATTGTCACCTACACTAACACGTCGCTAGGAAAGCTACAGTATTTAGAGGGTGGGAGGGATGCCACGCTCACAAGAGACTAGCGTTTCCCTGACCACCACATCCTCTGTCCCTAGGGGAGTGCCATTCTGCAGTTATTCGGGCAGTGGAGGATTTGGATTTGTCTAAGGTCCTTCCCGTGGGCCGTCAGCACGGCATCTTAAACAGCCTGGAGGTGGTTCTGAAGAACGTCAGCCACCTGATCAGCGCGTACCTGCCAAAGATCCTGCAGATCCTGCTATGTATGACGGCGGCCGTCTCGCACATCCTCGACCAGCGGGAAAAGGTGAGAGACTCGTAGGAGATGCTCGCTTCTCGACGGGAAGAGCTAGGTTGCCGTCTGAATCACTAGGGGCTTTCCAGGTCAAGTCTTCTCCTAGAACCCTTGTTATGCTGAGAGAGTCGCACAGACTCTGGAAAATCAATGCTGAAGTTAGTGTCGTTTTTGAATAAATAAGCAGGACTGGTTAGGTAGCTGACCAACTGCCAGAAGGTAAGCGCTGTAGATTTTTTTCTGAATTGTATTCCAGACCTGTTCTGTTGAAATAGGAATGTGGCCTTGAGGTTCCGTTTGAGAGCAGAGGGAAGAAGGTTGTACATTATGTTATATGGGTGGCCCCTTGGAGCAATTGGGTTTGAAGGAAAGACCCAGGCTCCCATTTTGTCTTTTGAACTCTGGCTGTTATTGACAAATGGGTATAAATTTCAGTTCTTCAAGAAGTTGTCTCTGGGGGCTGGTGAGATGGCTCAGCGGTTAAGAGCACCAGCTGTTCTTCCCGAGAACCTGGGTTCAATTCCCAGCACCCACATGGCAGCTCACAGCGGTCTGTAACTCCAGTTCCAGGGGCTCCAACATCTCATACAGATATACATGCAGGCAAAACACCAACACATGTGAAATGAAAGAAGGAACGAAAGAAAGAAATTGTCTGTTGATTCATAATATACCCAGTGAACTGCATTTTGAACGTGGTCTTAGGTAGAAGTTGGCTACCAAAATTTCCAGCTGGTTTTTAGGTAGATGTAAATTGGCCTTGATAATGAAATGAGTCCACAAGAGCCGACCCCCTGGGGTGGTACAGCTCCAGTGTGTTCTAAGAAGAGACAGGGCGGGGATGTCTAGAGCATGGTGAGGGGAAGTGTCCGATAAGTGAGGCTGGTGATAACGACATGTATTTGCTTGAAAGTATGAAAACTTCCTTCCTCCTGGGGAATTCCTGACAGCTTGGGCAGAGGCGTGATAAAGACGCTGCCTTCTGCACGCTGCGGTGGCCACACCAGTTGGATCTGCTGAAGGACGCAGAGAGGCAAGAGGATTACGAGCTATGCACGTGTGGGCACACACCATTAATACCAGCGCTCTGGAAGCAGGGGCTGGTGGATCTCTGTTGACTTCAAGGCCATCCTGGTCTACAGCATGAGACTGAGGACTAGCAAGGGCTACATAGTAAGACCCTGTCTCAAAAGCAAACAAACAAGCAAAAAATACAGAAAGAAAAATAGTTACTGCCTTGGTTGCTTTGCGGGGAAGAGGCTTAGAAAAACTAAGACTGACAGCAAAGCGAGGTCACGGGAAGCTCTGTCCTAGGTGAGCTTAAAGGAGACCACACATTTCCATTTGAGCTTCAGGGCAGACAGAAGGGAGCGTCTGTGCACATGCTAAGTCCAGAAGTGTGAGAGGTTTCATAAAGACGCGGCCTTTGGACTTTTGATTAACTTAGAAGTTACTCAGTAATGGGCCATGCTCCCAAGCCAGCATTGTGTAACTCAGGGGATCATTTGTGCAATTTCATGGTTCATTAGTTCCTGAGGTGTTAAGCTTGCTCACAGATGTGGAGCTTCTTGCTCTTTTAAACAGGTCCAAGGAGCTCCTCTAAGAGGCGTAATGAGTCGCCCACAGTGATTGGTCCTAGTATGTGTTTGAGCTCAGTTACACACTTGCTCTTTACGACTTCGAGAGCCTTTGGGGTGTTGGCTGACATGCAGTGTGTTGTTAGGTAGTAACTGATTTTGTGGTGTTTGTACGTTGAAGTGGTGGCCGTGTACAAATATACATAAACCCTACAAATGCTTATTTTCCGGGCTTTCCTCTGGCTTGGTCAACAGTTATGGAGGAAGCTGGACAGCTGGAACTCTAGTTGTAGGAATGGACAGAATGTGCCCATCCTGCCCATGGGAAGAGCGGAGATGGAGAATAGTGGGCATCTTGTTTGCGTGCTGGTTGTCGTGTGCAGATGATCGCAATGCCATGTTCCTAAGTGTAGTTGTCATGTGTCCAGGTGATCACAATGCCATGTTTTTAAGGTCAGTGTGGTTTTTATTTTCCCCCCAAAACCTGACTCCAGGGGCAGCACAGATGCTCCCGACAGAGAGGAGGCAGATCACCTGTTACTTCCTCTTCAGCTTGAGTAGGGAGGCGAGAAAGGCGGATGGTGTGTGAGAGCTCACGCTTCCTTGGCCTTACGGGCGAATGAAGCATGCTGGTTCGCAGGCTCCTGATTTAAAATGAGTCATTTCAGACTGAGCTGTCTCTGTTGGCTGCAGTGTGGGCTTTTTGTGGCAAGTGGCCCCCTCTTAGTTTTATTCACCGTGTCTTGGACGTGGACTTGATGTTCACTGCCTAAAAGGATTTGCTTTGCTGCCCTGGGTTCCTGGATGGTTTTTAGGTAAAGATGTAGGAAAATAAGATCATATGTAAATGTTGCCATTTTAAATATCTAACGCTCACAGCATATTGATCAGGTAGAGAGGTGATCAGGTTTTAGGCATCTTTGATTAGTTGCTTTTTACAGTGTTTGTTTGGAGAGCATCATTCTGAAGCCCTTGTCTCTCCTCTCTGGGCTAAACCCATTCATTCTTTAATATTCAGTGGAAATTCTGCATGATGTTTGCCATTCCCAGGTTTATAAAACTCCTCACATATCAAACTTCAGAATTTTCAGTCCCTCCTATAAATACAGACTTTGGCTATAATGCCGTTGATGGGAACTCAGTAAATATATCTAGTTTGAGCCTAAACAGATGACCTGCGTTGTTATGACTTCACACCACCTAGGGAAGGAAACGTCATGTCTGTTTAGTGTTTGCTGTGACTCTCTAGCCTCTCTGCCTCCACACAGACATGTGTATTTCTGTTACTGCTTTATGTATGTTAAGTGTTTTCACTGTATGTCTGTGCACCATGTGCATGCAGTGCCCGTGAAGGCCAGAAGAGGGCACCAGATCCCCAGGAACTGGAGTTAGACATCTGTGGGTTAAGAGCTGCCATGTGGGTTCTGGGAACTGAACCTGGGTTCTCTACAAGAGCAACCAGTGCTGCTGAACACTGAGCACCTCTCTTCCCTTGCTGCACGAGCAAGAATGTCTCTCTAAGGAATCAGGAATGGGGAGGCTCTGTGTGTGTGTGTGTGTGTGTGTGTGTGTGTGTGTGTGTGTGTGTGTGTGTGTCTGAAAAAGACATTTGTTTGCAGATACAACTAAGATTTATTAACCCACTGAAAAATCTAAGACGTCTGGGAATCAAGATGATCAGCGATATCTTTTTGGATTGGGAATCCTATCAGTTCAGAGCGGAAGAAATTGATGCCGTGTTTCATGGTGCAGTTTGGCCTCAGGTAAACCTTGATTTGATTTCTCCGTCCTGCCTGACACTGTCTACTTCTCCCTATTCACCAACATAGTCTGCCACCCAGACACAAATGTTGTCTGCTCTTCTTTCTTACATCAAGACTCTATCTCTGCAAGTTGTTAGAACCCTTAGTTAGACGTAAAGATCAAAAGCTGGTTTTCCAGTTCCATGGCATTTACACTGCAGGTTAGCTTGAGTATGACTATGTGCTGGCATCCCTAGCGCCATGCGTCAGCACACGGGGAAGGTGCTTGTGTTCATCAGCATCTCTTTTCGGGTTTCTCTGCTTGTGACCAGTTGTTATGGTAACTGGTGTAGTTAGCCAAGAAGACTGCGGGAGGGACTTGATTTTGAGAACAGTTTCTAGCTGTTTAAAACTCAGTCATTTCTGACCATTAAATCCCCAGACAGCTGGTCCGAGTCTCTAGCTACTCCATGACCCACCGCTGCTGCCCTCCTCTCCCTCCATCTGTCCCTTCTGTGTGGTCTCTGCCGGGGTCTGTTTCAGCCTCCACTGTAGTGCTTCCTCTGTTTAGTTGTTGCCTTTGTTTCTCCTGTAAGTCTCTGTTTTATATGTCTTCATTTGCCGTCCTAGATCTGCAGGCTTGGATCTGAGAGTCAGTATTCGCCTACTCCTCTGTTGAAGCTAATTAGTATCTGGAGCAGAAATGCAAGGTAAGACTTCTTTCCTCTAAGAAAGAGCAGTGTTTCAGGCTAGTCAGAGCTGGTCTAAGGGCTGCCTGCTGCCTAATGAGTTACTTTGAAGTACAGTCCAAACAGATGAGAAGCAATTGAATAAAAACATGGAAAAAACTCAAAATATGTAATTTAAGAAAACTAATGGGCTTAAACAATATATGTGATATATCCCAAGAAAAATGTTCATAGATATATTTGCCTATGAATATGAATTAAAACAGAAATATCTAGGATGTGTGAGAAACTTTAAAAAATAAATAAAGTTTTATGTTTATGAAGTATATTCCAGTACGTAAATACATTGTATAGTGTAAAAATCAGGATGAACATATACTCAAATATCTTTTCTTTCTTGTGAAAACATTCAGTATCCTTTCTTTCAGCTTTTTAGAAAATGGAAAAATAGGTTAAAAAGTATATCTTGCAATGTGATTGACATAAATGGCAGTTGTATATAAAATGCAAAGTGGATGCCTAGGCATGGCAGTAGATTGATGCATTCCTCCATGTGCATTGGTCATTTGATCTGAGCTGGCCAAGAAAGTAGGGATTCTACAAGGGATGGCATCATCACATAACTTTTCTGTGCTTTGGCCTGCTTTCCTCAAACAAATGCTCGTGTGTTCACCAATTCCCTGTCCAAATAAACACACAGCTCCTATGTCAGGTTAAGCTTTGATATTGATCTGTTATTTAAAATCATGGCATTGATTTTTTTTTTTATAAAATTAGAGCTATGTTGTATAGTCAGTTTTTCATTTTGAATTTCATCGTTTACCATTATGGCATGAATATTTTCTTGTTATTAAACAGGCTTCCCCTAAAACCCAGAAACATCATTTTCTTCATCTGTTCTTTCTGCTAGTAGGGAGCCTGTTTGTTCATTTGATAACAACCTGACTTTATATCTTATCTGAGTGTCTGTAAGCAGTGCTCTGTAGTCGTATTTGAGGGAGTTTCATAGTCATGTGTACAGACAGGCCAAGGCTACACTTATTCAAGGCACATCCACCTTGGACATCACTTCGTGAATCCTGAAATGTCTTCCTTCTTCTTTTCTGAGAAAGCAGATAGTGGGCTGGAGAGAGAGCTCAGCAGTTACAAGCCCTTGCTACTCTTTCCAAGGACTAAAGTTTGGTCACCAGAACCCCATCCTGTGCTGGGACTCCAGCTGTTTGCTTTCATGACTGTAGAACCCCAGTGAACACAGACACACACATATAGTTGTCTGTGAAAGAATTAGTGAATAAATGTGTCACAAACTACCTCATGAGAATGCTACTCTTTCCAAAAGCAAGTAACCAGCTCTAGCGTCGACTGAGTTCCAGCACTGTGGTTCCTCGGATAAAGGCACACGGCCTGAGTTTGATCCCTTAGGGCCACGTGGATGGAGGAAGGAGAGAACTGATTCGGACAAGGTGCCCTCTGGCCTTCCACGTGTCCTGCTCAATAGCATATACTCACACTCATGCGTACACACAAAAATAAATCAGTGTGATAAAAACGTAAAGTAAAACTGCCACTTACATATCATCAGATGTTAACATTGATTTTGCCATCTATAGAGAAGTGTAGCAGTTTGCTTTTGCACTAAAGAGTTAGAGGTGAACTGTATCCACTGTCCTTTATCTTACAAGGAAGAGCAATTGTCTCAAAACTTCAGGGAACTCAAGATAGCTAAAGCTTGCTATCTGGTTGTACAAACTAAAACATTACTGCAGATGGAGACATGTTAATTTAAAAAAAAAAAATGGCAGTGAGCCAGGCTGTAGTTCATTGAGTTTCTAGACATTTCATATTAGAAACCTTATCACTGAATATGGAACCCTTTTTTTTTTTTTTTTTTTTTTTTTTTTTTTTTTTGGTTTGGTTTGGTTTTTTGAGACGGGGGTTTCTCTGTAGTTTTGGAGCCTGTCCTGGAACTAGCTCTTGTAGACCAAGTTGGCCTCGAACTCACAGAGATCTACCTGCCTATGCCTTCAGAGTGCTGGGGTTAAAGGCGTACGGAATTTTCATGTGGCCCTTTAGAAAATGCTTAAGACCGGAAGTCCAGCAATGACTCAAGTCTCAGCTCTGCTTCTTCTTATGGTAGCTCAGTAGCTTTAGCAGGTCTGCCCTTCATCTTTGGTGTGAAAAAATGGCACCTCACAGAGATGTCATGAAGTCTAAATAAATATATATAAATCTAAGTAATGTTTATAGAGTGCTTAAAATTAGCCACTGAGTTCTGGATTTTAAAGTACTTTCTCTTCATTCACACATGTTAAAATCACTTAGAAACTCATATGGAATGTTTTAGACGTAAACATACTGAGAAGTGAGATGCTTATCACAGTGTCTTTCTCCTTACAGATACTTCCCTCTTCTGGCTAAACAGAGACCTGGACACCCAGAATGTGATGTCCTGACCAACGTCTTTGCCGTTCTCTCAGCAAAGAATCTGTCCGATGCCACAGCAAGCATCATAATGGACATAGCCGATGACCTTCTCAACCTTCCAGACTTCGAGCCCACAGAAACAGTGCCAAGCTTGCCGGTGACTGGCTGTGTGTATGCCGAGGTGGCTGACGACACAGGTGTGTGCACTGCACAGAGCGGGTGACTCATGGACGCCAGCCAGCGGTAGCTGTGGCTCCAGAGCAGAGTCAGCTGGTCTGGAAAATGCCTTGTTTCAGAGACGTGTGTGATCTGAAATTCATTGCACGGGTAGGAATGTGGATGGCTGCTACCCAGGAAGTTCTTAGCCATCCTCCAGGAAACTGGGAAATGCTTTGCACTGTTGCACCCAGATTCTTCCTGTCACAGTACCCCAGTTCCTGGATGTATGGACCCTAAAGTCTTTTATGAATTTATAATTTAAAAGCCAGGCGGTGGTGGTACACGCCTTTAATCCCATCACTTGGGAGGCAGAGGCAAGGAGGATCTCTGTGAGTTGAAGGCCAGCCTGATCTGCAGAGCCAGGACTACACAGAGAACTCCTGCCTCAAAAAAACAAATATAAATATATGAATGAATAATTGATTAATAAATACATTTGTGATTTAGCTACTGGTGTCTCTCTTTTAAGGAAGAGAAGGTTATTTAGTGATTAGAGTTGAAATTTAAATGCTCATTACTAGTTGAATACTTTCCTTGTCTGTCATCAAGGGGATACTATATAATGCTGAAGGAAGGTTAATTTAAACAATCCCTGTTTCAGAGCCTATCACTGTGGGAGGGAGACTGATTCTGCCCCATGTGTCTGCAATTCTTCAGTATCTCAGCAAAACCACAATAAGTGCAGAGAAGGTGAAGAAGAAAAAGAACAGGGCACAAGTCAGCAAAGAGCTCGGCATTCTTTCTAAGTGAGTGACGCGTTTGTCGTTAACGGTTAAGATTAACATTCGTGGGTTTAAAGTTTTTAAACTTTTATCTTGTTTGTCAGTTAACAACTTTGAACAAATTAGGGAAAAGGAATCTTCTAAAATGTCACCTGTAAGATGCTGGGTTTAATCTCAGCACTAAATATCAAACTGGAAAGGGAGCTAAGAGCAGGAGTGGGTTTGGGAAAGTGGGGCAGCAGGGCACTTGCTGGGTCTTCCAGGCCCGAGTCAGGCTAAAGATTTGCTTGTTTCTCCTTTGCGTATCTCCTTAATCAAAGTCTCAGGTTTTGTTAGATCACTGAAAAATACTAGAAAGAACAAACTGAAGACTCAAGCCTGTTTTTTTTTTAAAAGTCTTTTATAAACTATTATAAACTAATAGTATATAATCGATTTCTATAAAAGCAAATTTAGTAAAAAAAAAATTTTATCTTAAATTTTGATGTAAGCATTATGAAACATTGATAACTTTTAATATTACTTTCAACAACATAAAGTGATAAACTGGGGTCTTCTAGAAGCTGGAACGTTTTATTTACATTTTCCTAAGTTTCTATAAGTAATTGCTAAGTTTTGTCCCGGCTTATGGGTGCAGTAGTGGAAAGATGATGAACCCTTATGCTCCAGAAAGAGTCACAGACCCGCTGATGCTTCCCAGACACACTACGGCCACTCTTCTGGGTCTCAGTTTCTCTCTACACCACATGGGGCTGAACAGTTCCTCTGTCATGGTGCTGCTGATGGAATTACATTGGGATATTGTGTGTGAAACCTTCAGTGGGTCATTTCCTTGCAAAACAAGGAAGCGTGAATTACCTGATGACAGCACTGACATCAGAAGCCACCTGGACAGCCAGATACGGTGGAAATGACGGAACAATACCGGAGTGAGCGTGCCCGCTGCACAGCCGACGGTTGTCTGCGGCCTGCACTCACATCCTCCTTCCCCACATCTTCCTCACCTGTCCATTGTCTTCTTTAGGATCAGCAAGTTTATGAAAGACAGAGAGCAGAGCTCTCTCCTCATCACTCTTCTCCTTCCGTTCCTCCTCCATGGCAATGTTGCGCAGGTACAGTTCATAGCGGTTACTGTGTCTTCAGAGGGTGCTATCCCATTAAGCTTCTTTGTATAAAGGCGATCTTGTTGGTTAAACTCTGTGATACATTTGATCCAGAAAACTTAAGGCTGTGTAGATGTCCAACATTTGAAATACAGGGGGGACTGGGCTAGAGTAGATGGGAGAGAAGGCGTCTCCGGACACAGCAGATAATAAACCCACAAATCTGTAGACAGCCAGAAGCGTTTGTTTTCCTCAGTGGGCTTATGCTATTGGCTCTGCTGTGATTCATGAACTGGAGAGACTCCCGTCCATTCTCATTAGAATTGAAAGGAAGAAACCGTAACTAGATTTTGTGTTAAAATGCTAATTTTTTTAAATGCCATGAAATAATTTTTTTCCAATTCTTGTAACTGTTTCTATCACTATCATAAAATATAAACTGAACTGGGCATGGTGGTGCACACCTCTAATCCTAGCACGGAGGAGGCAGAGGCAGGCGTGGTGGTGCACACCTCTAATCCTAGCACGG
Source organism: Ondatra zibethicus (assembly GCA_004026605.1). Classification (NCBI taxonomy): domain Eukaryota; kingdom Metazoa; phylum Chordata; class Mammalia; order Rodentia; family Cricetidae; genus Ondatra; species Ondatra zibethicus. The sequence continues at coordinate 15,025 of PVIU01004085.1, forward strand.
AGGAGGCAGAGGCAGGCGTGGTGGTGCACACCTCTAATCCCAGCATGGAGTGGGCAGAGGCAGGATTGTTGCAAGTATTGAAACCAGGTCTTAAGTAACACTTGTACATGTGAATGCATTTGCATGCGTGTGTGCGTGCGTGTAATGTTATATGAAATACTAATGCAGTTTCTCCTGATTCTCAGGATACAGAGCTTGACATCCTGGTGACAGTGCAGAACTTGTTACAGCATTGTCTGAACCCCACCAGCTTCCTCAAACCTCTGGCCAAACTCTTCTCAGTTATTCAGAACAAGTTGTCAAGACAGTTGCTGTGCACTGTTTTCCAGGTATGGAATAGGCATTTGTGATCCCAAATTGCCCTTTCTTTCTGTCCCATAAAACACTGGAGCAAGCCGCCTTTGATCTAGTATATTGTATATGCAGTCGAATGATATTGGGGAACCGAGGCGGTTAGAGTAGAAAGGTTATGGTTTTATCTATAAATAATTATGCTCATAGCCAGGAATGCTTCCACAGACCTACAGTCCCAGTATCTGTGAGGGTAAGGCCAACCTGGGCTATGCAGTGAGAAATTCCCCCATCAACTCCAAAAATAAACACATTGCCCTTTCTTTTCAGAGTCTGTCTGATTTTGAAAGTGGACTAAAATATGTTACAGACATTGTAAAGGTAAGAGAGAAATCTAATTTCTTTTTGACTTCAAAAGTATTATCATTTTGGTTTATTAACCCTAATAACTATCCCTCTATATGATTTTCCCATTATATCTTGTAGCTTAATGCCTTTGATAAAAGGCATCTCGATGACATCAACTTTGACGTGCGATTCTCAGCGTTCCAGACCATCACCTCTACCATAAAGGAAATGCAGACGGTGGATGCCGACTACCTAGTTCCTGTGATGCATAACTGTTTCTATAACATGGAGGTGCGTGTTCGTGGCTGACGCTTAGACTGCTTTGATAGTACACCACTAAATACAGTGACCTAATTCCTGAATTTGTTTTAGAAGGACAGGCATTTTTAGGGCAGATTTTTGTTTTGTGAAGCACTTTCTGTTACTCTCGTGATTCGAAAGACTAAAATGTTGGTAAACACATGGAAGCACTTGGGAAAACATCAAGTTCTACATTGCCTGAGCATGGCCACACCCTTCCACAGTCTCAGTACTGCAGAGGCAGGACAGAAGGGTCATAGGTTTGATGCCAGCCTGGTCTACAGAGCAGGACCCTGTCTTTTGTTGGTTTGTGTTTTGGTTGGGGAGTGTATGTTTACAGACAGGGTCTCACTGTGGAGTCCTGTCTGAACGGGAACTCTATGTAGACCAGGCGGACCTCAGACTCCAGATCTTCCTGCCTCCACCTCCAGCATATCCTACCATCATGCAGCACCACAACTGGCCCTGTCTTAAAGACAAGCGAGTGTTTACCTAGAGCTGTAGGGAGGGAGTGACAGTGGTGAAACCCTTTGGGAAGGAGATGTCAACCATGGTTGCACAGCCTTCACCATATTCTAAAACCCATCGAGGGCCAGCACGGTGGCTCAGCAGGTAAACAGCATTCGCCAGTCAAGACTGATGACCTGAGTTCAGTCCCCAGAACACATGTAAAAAGCCAGATGGAAGGCGGTGCAGGGGAGTGCAGGGGGGGGGGACGGACTGGAAAATTCCCAAAGCTTGAAAGCAGGCCAGCCTGGAGTGCCCACAGCAGTAAAACATTGCCTGGTGGCCAGGGTGGAAGGCAAGGACTGACTCCTAAAAGCTGGCTCTCTGCCTCCTCCACAGTGGTACTGTGGCATGGGCCTGTTCTCACACACACACACACACACACACACACACAACACACACATGTGCTCACACAATCTATTTAAAACTGTTAACTGTACACTTTAAAAGGATGAATTTTATGGCATTTCAATATGCTTATTTTTAGGTTAACTGTTACTTAAAGGTTTGTCTGATTTTATTGAAGATTTACAAGAAGTAAAGGGTGTTTATATTAAGTGTCTTATTACTCAATGGAATTAAATCTAAAATGGGAAGATGAAGCCATGATTGTGGCTAAGCTGCAGGGCATCAAGTAACTCTGGGGCGTTTACACTCTTTGATGTTCAGAATTTCATCTGGGGTATGAGCAAGGAAGTTTCTATTTAGGGCTTATTTCTTCAGATAGCATGTCAAATTTCACCATACGGAGTTTGAAACTGCCTGCTAGCTGAATTGAGAAAACCTTCTCTGAACTAAGTTCTTTTTATTTTTTTGGAGGGGAGGGTTTGAGACAGGGTTTCTCTGTGTAACCCTGGCTGTCCTGGAACTCGCTCTATAGACCAGGCTGGCCTGCCTCTGCCTCCCAAGTGCTGGGATTAAAGGCTTGTGCACCAGAACTACCCAGGCGCAGGCATTTCTTAGTAGGGTTTTGCAGATAGCTTTTCTAGGGTTTTGCTTTCTTGAGGAATATTATTCTATGTCGTATTACTAGATAACAGTGACTAATAGTGGAATAACTTGGGCTTTTCCTCATTTTCAGGTAGGAGACATGTCTTTAAGTGACAACGCCAGCTTGTGCTTGACAAGCGTCATCCAGAGGCTAGCTGCTTTGAACGCCACAGAGAAAGAGTATAAAGAGATCATTCACCGGACACTCCTGGAGAGACTGAGGAAAGGCTTGAAGAGCCAGACAGAGGTGTGAAGCGTTATCTCTTGATAGCGCTGTCACAGGTGTTTCCCCTTCTGCCGTTGCAGAGCAGTCGGGTTTAGTATAAATAATTAAAACAGTTGTCAAGCCTATTGAGGGGGAGGTGTGTGGGAATGGTGAGGCTTGGATTTTTATTTTATAGTTTTTTCTTAAATTGAAAAAAATTATTTACTTAAAATATAACTTTTTCATCTACCTTATCTCATCTACTAACAAATGGATATGTTTAAAATACTTTTGTCTCCCCTTGGTGTTTGCAGAGTGTTCAGCATGATTACACTGTTATCCTCTCCTGTTTGATTCAAACTTTCCCCAATCAACTGGAGTTCAGAGACCTGGTGCAGCTCACTCATCGCCATGACCCGGAAATGGACTTCTTCGAGAACATGAAGCACATTCAGGTGGGCGCGGCTGCTTCTCCTCAGACAGTTCTGCCTTGGGGGGGGGTGTCCCGGGTGTCCAGGTTCCTTCCCTGGTCTGCATGGCCATCGCCTAAATGTGCATATGAGATGATCATGGCCATCATCAAACACAAATCATAACAGGGTCAACTTTCTCCGGTTTTCATAAGTGTTCGGGTCCATTTTAAGTGATGTGGATTACATTTCTGTAAACAAATCAGCACCGGGTATTTGCTTACCTAGTTCATGACCAGAGTTTCCCGCCTTTAAACTTTTCATGGAAAAAGCACTTGGAGCTGAGGCGGAAGTGGTTTTAGGAGAGTGCAGTAACCATTGCACGTGTCTTCATTTCTCTAGATCCACAGGCGAGCAAGAGCCTTGAAGAGACTGGGCAAACAGCTCCTGGAAGGGCAGATTGTGCTGTCTTCCAAATCTCTTCAGAATTACATCATGCCTTATGCCATGACTCCAATATTTGATGAGAAAATGCTCAAGGTAAGCATGTAGGTCTCAGAAGTATAACATTAGTAACCACATTAATGTATGTCGGAATTAGATTGAAATAGAAGTAGTTCAGATTCTTTAGAACCTCTGCTAGCATGTGTTAAATGTTCTGTAAATGGTAAATATATTTTTATTTTTGTGATTTGTGCACATAGGCCAACCCTTCACACTAAAAAATATAATTCCCCTTCCTAGAAATTTCTAGATGTCTAAAATGATTTCTAGTGTTTTTTTGAGAAAGGATCTCACTGTGTGACTCATGTTGACCTTGAACTCTCAATCACCTGGTCTCAGCTTCCCCGTTGCTGCCTCACGGGTGTGTTCCTGTTTGTTTGGTTCATTGGTTTTCTTGTTGGTTGGTATAGACCAAGTCTCTCTCTGTACCCAAGCTGTCTTTGAATTCATTGTGTAGGAGAGGCTTGTGGTGGTGTTGTTTTTGTTTTTTGTTTTTATTGTTGTTCTTTACTGTTCGTGGGGCCCACCATTCAGCTCCCAAGTAAATCACACACAGAGTCTTATTCTTATTTATGAATGCCCAACCTTAGCTTGGCTTATTTCTTGACAGCTTTTCCTAACTTAAATTATTCCATCTACCTTTTGCCTCTGGATTTTTTTCCTTTTCTTATTTCTGTGTGCCTTACTTTCACCCTTCCTTCGTGACGGACTGTGTGACTGGGTGGCTGGACCCTTCTTTTCTCGCTCCTTAATCTCTCTTGCTTCCTGATCTTTCTTTTTCTCCTTCTATTTATTCTCTCTGCTTGCCAGCCTCTCCTATCCTTGCTCCTGCCTTGCTATTGGCCATGCATCTCTTTATTAGGACCGTCAGGTGTTTTAGACAGGCACAGTAACACAGCTTCACGGAGTTAAACAAATGCAACATAAAAGAATGCAGCCCATCTTTGCATCATTAAACAAATGTTCCACAGCAGAAGCACATGTAACACATCTTGAACTGATGTTCCACCACAGGCTGCCTCGAGCACATAGAGGTGGAACTGCTTCAGACTTGCACGTGCTGGGACCGCAGGCTCCTTCCATCCTTCTCTCCGTATTGAGGGTGAGGTGGGTCCCTGTAACCCAGTCTGGCCTTGAATATACAACTCTCCCTCCTTAGTAGCAAGACTATGGTCATGGACCACCATACCTAGCCTTAAAAGGTTCTTCTTTAAATCCCAGTTTTAATTAAAGCCAGTAAGAACAACCAACCCAAATATTTAAAGGCACTGGCATGTGAACGGACCCAGCTGGAGAGGATCTGCCTAGATTTCTTTGGTGTTGGCACAGAGTCTAAGACAGAACAATCATTACACCTTCACCTTCAAACGTCCTTCTGACTTACAGGCTGTTTTCTCAGAGCCCTGTTGTACGTCCAGTCTGTCCGTTTCCGAGAACTAGCTTTAGACAGTTTGCACTTCACATGTTTGTTAATAAGGTTGGGTTGAGATCTACAGTCTTGTTACTTATTTTTCATTTTCCTTCTTTTAGTTGATCCTGATATTTGTGATTTTTTTTTCCTCTGTTGCCTTATTGATCACAAAAGTATTTTGTCATTTGCTTTTAACCCGTTTTCGCTGTAAAATACCCAGTAAATATTCTTACTGCTTTATAAACTGCCACTTGTCTTCTGAAAAGGTCAAATAGGGGAGAGTTCTTTTCTATTTGCTTGCATGTGTATAACTGCTGGTGTTCCTTACTCCACCGTGTTCGTTCGCATGTTCATGCCTTGGTGTCTTTTTCACTCGGTGCTAGAGAGAGGGCTAAGGATCCATCCTTAGCTGGGCCCTGATGACTGTCTCTCCTTACTTGTGTATACAGAACATTACTTCTCTGCCTCAGGACAGCTCTTCTTCCTTCTGTTTCCTCCGCAGCAGCCTGCTCTGTCATTAGATTGCAACAGCACCAAAGCATGCCCGTCACATTGAGACACAGTGTCATTCAAGTCAAAGGGCCTTTCTTCAAGCAGCCCTCGCCGTACTGTAGACTACTGCTCCCTGAAGACTGCAGCTGCCATGCGCAGCCTCGGTCTCTCTAACTCAGAGACCAGCAGATTCTTCTGGAGTTCCTCTATACGGGAACCCCACAGTTCTCTGTGTACGGGAAATTCAGGTCATGGAAACACTCACTCCCTATCCTTCCTCTTGGGGAGCACTGTTATATTGCTGCATCTTACATCCAGAGTGTGACAACTGGGTTTATTTTTGACCACTTTTCTAGTTTAAGAGCAATAGTGTGTAGGTTTGAACGTTGGTCACAGCTTTTTTTCCTTTTCTTTTTTTTTTTTTTGCAAAGAATTCAGAGTATGTTAATATTAATGAATATTAAAGAATTTAAGACGTTGATGCCATCCTTTCCAGGGATTGGGCTAGGAAAGGGGTAAGTCTGATGTATTTGTCAAACACACAGTGTCCCAATCGGTATTCTGTGAGAGCGGCAGGTCAGCTGACCTGTGGAAGGACAGGTAGTGTCTCTCCTTCTGCAGCTCCGGTGGCCTGCATCCTGTGGAGGTCACCAAATAACCTTGTGTTTTACTAGCGGTTACTTGTGCACGGTGCTCTTGGTTTGTTTTACAGCACGAGAACATAACCATTGCTGCCACGGAGGTCATTGGAGCCGTCTGCAGGCACCTGTCGTGGCCGGCATACGTGTATTACCTGAAACACTTCATTCACGTCTTGCAGTCAGGCCAGGTCAACCAGAAGCTGGGCGTCAGGTACAGTCAGTTGTGTTTGTCCTTAACACGGAACCTGAGCATTGCTTCCCGGATAGGTCTTTGTGAGATGGCGTGTGTGCTGGCTGTCTGAATGTGGTTACTGTAACGCTCGCTAGTGTCACCTTCGCATTCCCTCTCCCTTCACAGATGATGTTGCTAATCCAAGGGTCTCTCTATCTTTCTTGACAGTTTGCTGGTGATAGTGTTGGAAGCCTTCCATTTTGACTACAAATCTTTTGAAGAGCAAATGGGAAATGTTACCAGTGAAGAAAGTATGTTTGAAACTTTGTTAAATTAGATTCTTACTCTATTCATGGGTAACTTGTTGGCAAAATGCACTGCTTTTTCTCCTCTTTGTTGTAAGGAGCAGTTTCTGAGTCAGAGAGAAGCAGAACTAAACGAATGGCTCATTCTTATGACATCTTAGTTCCCTGTGCAGGAGGCCGTCTAAGCTGTATAATGTAAACATCTGGGCCGCTGCTCATTTCCCTAGAGGTCTGACTCCCTAATGTGTGGCAGTCTGTCTGTGAGTACCGCAGTGAGATCCTGGGCCCAGACAGAACATTACTTCTCTGCCTCAGGATAGCTCTTCTTCCTTCTGTTTCCTCCGCAGCAGCCTGCTCTGTCATTAGATTGCAACAGCACCAAAGCATGCCCGTCACATTGAGACACAGCCAGAACCCCAGACCTCCTAGTTAGCCATCTTCCCAGAGTAGCCTGAATCAGCACTGGACCACGCCAAGGTGCAGGGGTCTTCCCATCCAGGCTGAGGATGAAGAACATCTTTGACTTACAGTCCTTTATGATGCTGAGCTCAGAGTTCTTCAATTTCTGGTTCCTAATTCCATATGTTAGTTTAACAAGCCAAGTGTGGTGGCACAAGTCTGTAGTCCCAGCACTCGGGAAGCAGAGGCACGCAGATCTCTGAGAGTTCGAAGTCAGCCTGGTCTACAGAGCAACCCTATCTTCAAAAACGAACAAACAAAAAATGCTCCACAACAATGAAATGCTAATGAAGGCAGTGTTTTGAGCAGAGGGCGGTATCTTGTCATCCCGACAGGCGCCTCTCGAGTGTTACCTGGATTTTCATAGGAGAAGCTGAGCTCCAGCCACGTAAGACAACCAAGCATCACAACTGCTAAGTGACAGAGAAGGGACATCGTGGCCGCCTTTTTTAATAGTTGGCGGGATAACAAGTACGTTGAGACAGTTACAGAATTTACTCCATTTCATCCTCAGAGGAGTTTTGCAAGTTGGTGCCTTTTGCCTTTCCCTGAGGAATTGACAGCGCACAGGGAATGAGGTGATCCCAGAGATGGTGTGGTAACGGGGTCACGACCGGCTCGCCTCCCAGTACTTCACTGTCTCATTTTCTTTAGTCTGCCGTAGCTTAAAGGCGCACCACACACCGAGCAAGCACTAGGCCCCAGGTTCTACCTAACACTACAAAAATGAAAAGTAAGCTAAATCTCAGAAGGGAAGTGTCTGCATGAGAGCCAGCAGCTGGAGCTGGTTGCTGTTCTTGTAAATGGGAGTTTCTGCTGTGAGGAACTCTAGCCCACTGCTTAGGAAACCATCTGTTGGCTAAGAATCCTAATCCCAGCATGCTCCCCACCCCACCCTGCCCGACTGTTCTCAAATGACCCATCCTGGCCAGGCCACATGCTTGTTTCCTTGTCTCTGTCCCTTATCAGACTCTTGACTGTGAGAAGGTGAAACCTGCAGCCTCTCACTCCCTGATGCTCCCTTCTCTATACTCCTGCCTGCCTGTATTGGAAATCAGTATTAACTAGGGTAACAGTTATTGATAGAAAGGGCAGCATCTCAGAGCTGCACAGCTTTGTCTTCATTGTTGGCCTCATGGTCACCCCCTCTTCCTCTTTTCACCTCCACTGCCTCTTTATCTTGAGACAGGACCTGGCTAGTAGCTCACTGGCCTCAGACTTTTTAATCACCCTTTCTCAGCCTCTTGAGTGTCACGGTGCTGGTTAAGATTGTAGACAGGTATGAACCCCATACCTGATTGTGACATTTCTTTATTTAGTTAGAGGTGACTTTTGTTACAGACACAGTTGAGATGGCTGAGTTACTGGAATTGGAGCCTGTGGATGAGGAAGAGAAGGAACAAGCCTGTAAGAGTTTGTCAGATGACAAGGAGCCACTAGAAGCCCCCGAGGCAGCTGATTCTGGTGGGGCAACAGCTACGGAACAAGAGTGCAACTCGAAGTCTGTTTCCTTCCTTCCTCGGACTAAGGAAGAGTTGGGAAGAACAATTAAAACTATCCAAGGAGCCATAACTGGGGATATCCTCCCCAGGCTGCACAAGTGCCTGGCATCTGCGGTAAGGACTGCTCCAGCATCCCCTGCTGCAGCCAGGACCGAGTCAGGGCAAAAGAGACAGTCAAATACAGGGTACAGTGCTGGCAGGCCTTTGTGGTCCTTAGTGTTTGAATTTCCCCCAAACTCTGATTCTTACAGACCAAAAGGGAGGAAGAGCACAAGCTGGTCAAGTCGAAGGTGGTGAATGAGGAGGAAGTGGTCCGAGTCCCCCTGGCCTTTGCCATGGTTAAGCTGATGCGGTCCCTCCCCCAGGAGGTCATGGAGGCAAATCTGCCCAGGTATGTCATATGACAAATGAAAGTTCAGAGAGACTCAGAATTTACTCCTTTTCCCCTGGCTTTTAATTCCTTTTGTCAGAAAGAGAAACACTGCATGGTTTGCTGTAGCTCAAGTCCTAACTGGACACTCGGCTTGTGAATTAGCAAGAGACAAACAGACGGGTGTGTTTTTATGTTTCTGTCTCTTGGTTATGTTTCGTCTTTGCATTTTCTAGTGTTTTGCTGAAAGTGTGCGTCCTCCTCAAGAACAGAGCCCAGGAAGTCAGGGACATTGCACGCAGTACTCTCACCAAAATCATCCAAGATCTGGGTGTGCACTTCCTGCAGTATGTTCTCAAAGAGTTGCAGACGACCCTTGTCCGTGGGTACCAGGTAAGTGTGGCATTTCATATCACACAAGTCAGTACTTCAGGTCTGTCTTCAGTAAAGCTGATTGAGCGAGGCACTGGAGAGGTGGCTCAGAGGTTAAGAGCACTGACTTCTTCCAGAGGTCCTGAGTTTAATTCCCAGCAACCACATGGTGGCTCACAACCCTCTGTTATGAGATCTGGCGCCCTCTTCTGGCCTGCAGGGACACAAGCAGATAGAACAGTGTATACATAATAAGTAATTTTTTTTTTTTTTAAAAAAAGCTGATTGAGCAAGCAGGCACCATCCTTCACGTTTCTAGTCACAGCTGAGTTTGGTGTAAGGAAACTGTTCTAAAATTCAGTATTCCTTCTTTCTGTGGCTTTTTCTTCTAGCATGCTAAGATCATACATATAGGTAGAGATCAGCATATGTGTTTTAACAGTGTATGAGGAGCAGGTGAAACGTAGAAGCCATCACATGTAGGTCTCCTCCTCCTGTATTATAGTTGCTTCTGTCTTTGAGGATTGGGAACTTCACATAGTAATTAGTAACTTTGTTTTCAATAGTCAAATACATATGAAAAAACTCAGAGACGGAAAACAGTCCCATCCTAGATGGTCGCCATTGCTTCTTTGTTCTTTGGGCGCGTCTGCTAATGCTCCTTCAACCCGAAGGACTCCCTTTAGCAATCATGTGGAGTGTGGGGCTGGAGGCAATGGGTTCTCACTTCCTTTCTTCTGGGAGACTTTTATCCTACCTTCATTCCTGAAAAAAGAATCCCTCCTGAATATGGAGTTCTGCCGTTTAAAAGCATCGTACCACTCTGTGCTGAGCCGAGATGTTCTGTTTGTTCCCTTCCAAGTAACACGTCCTTCCCTGGCTGCTTTAAAGACTGATCTGTTTCTCAGCAGTTTGTACGCCTGCATCTGAGTGCCTTTCCTTCATCAGTCTAAGCACACTGTTTATTTCTGGACACACTGTATTTTGTACAAAACTGTCCTTCTGTCAGAGGGCCTTAAATGGTGACCTGTGGTAGCATGTCTCAACTGCTCTGAGCAGTAACTAACACAAGGACTCTTGAGTTATGGCCAGCACCCTCACGTGCGGCTCTGTTAGCCATTTCCATTCTGACTGTGTCTCTCATTTTAGGTCCACGTGCTCACTTTCACTGTTTACACATTGCTGCAAGGCCTCACCAGCAAGCTGCAAGTTGGGGACTTAGACCCCTGTCTACCAATAATGACTGAGGTAAGATTCGCAAGATGCAATTCCCTAAGTGGGCAGTGGTCATTTTAGCAGTTCACGAGTAAGAAATAAAAGTAGACTATCAAAATGGAAATAGAGTGCAAGGTTTCACTCAGCGGTGGTGGGTGCTTAGTATGTAGAAGACCCCCCCCCAGGTTTAAACCTCAACACACATGCACGCACGTGCACAAACACACACATAGCGAATTAAAGAATTAACCGTCTATGTGTTTTAGATGAACAGAAGTTGGAAAAGCTACGCCTTCATTGTGATGGACATTCTATTGTTGCTAGTGTATAAGTTGGTTAAACCTTTTTCAGAAGAGAGTTGGCATTGCATTATCAGCACCTTTTGAAATGAACAAAAATTTCCAGTTATCTCCAGTAATCCAGGTTAAAGGAGTAATCAGAGATGAGTCATGGATTTGTTGAAAAAGCTAAAAGTACATTCAGTCAGAGCTTTATAATATTAAAAAAGTAATACTTAACTTTTAAAGTTAAATAATTTAAATGATTTGGGAGGTAGGATTAGGAATATAATAAACTTGACACAACCTTTTGTTCACTAATTTTAGAATGTAGGCTCTAATTTTTGAGTCTCAATTTCAAAATTTATATTCTTTGCAATGATTAAGTTGCAAATATGAGACTATATTGATCTCAGCATGTTGCTCTGTGTTGGTTCTTGTGTTTCTGAACTGGTTTCTACAGTGCATTGAAAATGCATGTGCTTTAGCAAAAGCTGCTCCCCTCCCATTTCAGTCCAGTCTAGCCTCGATTGGGCCTGCGGTGGGCGCACTGCCCAGGCTTCTTGTGTGGGCCTGCCTTGCTGAATGCTCATCTCTGCCGCTTGTCCTTCCTTCCTTCCAAAGATTTTTAACCATGAATTGTTCGGCGCCCTAGCGGAAGAGAAGGAGGTGAAGCAGATTCTGTCCAAAGTCATGGAGGCTCGGAGGAGCAAGAGTTATGATTCTTACGAAATCCTGGGCAAGTTTGTCGGAAAAGATCAGGTCACAAAACTTATTCTCCCATTAAAAGAGGTAAGGAGTGAGATCCAGGAATATCGAATATTATATCTGAGCTCCCGAAAGAGTCTTTCAGGGCAAGTACTGTCCATGATTCCCCAGGGTTGCCTTTGTGCTGAACAGGCAAGTCCCATGAGTTTCAGCTTTGACTTAGGTGCTATGATCAGCCAATCAGCGTCCTTGATAGGGAAAAGATGTCAAAGGAAAGGCAGTAAGAGTTGGAGAGTGAACGAATTTTACCTCTGTGATTTTGGACTTAAAACAACTCCCATGTCGCCACGCAGAAGAATGCTGCCATTAAATATTCTAAACATGGGGGCTGGGAAGATGATTCGGTGTCTACAAACACTGTCTGCTCTTCTAGAAGACGTAGGTTCAATTCCCAGCTCCCACAGGGCAGCCGTCTCTAACTACAGTTTCAAGGGATCTGACACCTTCTGGCCGCTGAGGTCACCGGGAGTGCACAAGTATGCATGCAGGCCAAACACTCATATGCATAAACTAAAAAGAAATAGAAATGTTCTGAACACTGTTACAGGTAGAAACTTCAGACTGGAGGGGTAGGAAGGAACATGGTTACAGAGACTCGGGATTTAGTTCTAGACCGACACTCTGCTTTTCACATGCTTTCTGCTGTATCTTTTTGCCCCAAAAAAAACGGGGGATCCAATTTACCCTTTTTCTTCCTGTTTGCCGTGCCCATGTAAGTGATTAACAACCCAGTGATGTTACTGGTTCACTTTATTACAGCTTTATGTAGTAAGCTAGAGCAAACAGAGCCATGCAGTGGGTTACTCTTATTTCCAGATGTCTTGGTGGTAGGTAGCCCATCCAGAGTGCACTTCGTCTTATCTGATGTTGACCTAAGGGAGTCGGCGGTATTTTGAGATGGGAAGGGTCTCATGCAGTGAAAGGCTGAGTGTTTTCCTGAGGCGACGATGATCCCAAGTTCCCATCAAGCCCCTCTGAGTTTGTTCTAAAACCTGGCCATCCCCATCCTTAATTCACATGGTTCCTTTTAAATAGCAACTATGCATTTTACTGATTGGGGTGTGTGTGGGTGCGCATGCACGCACCTACCATTCACCCCCATTAGTGCACTTGTCAGATACCTACAGCACTGTGCCCTGAGCCAGGAATGGAAGGAATCCAGAAGCACAGATACCAATCACAGTGATTGTCTAGACAGAGGCTGTCAAAAAAGCACGGCTCTCCCCTCAAAGGATTACGAGATTTGATGTTCTTCATTATTCTGAAGCCAAAAATGAGTGATCATGAATTCATGTATCCCCAAATACCATTTTCCAACATGGTAACAGATTTATGAAGTTATAGTCACAGAAGAAACAAAGTAATAAGTCAAGACTTTTTAAAAATAGGTTGTAGGTCAGATGGTGGTGGTGCACGCCTCTAATGCCAGCACTCAGGAGGAAGGCACAGGTGGGTCTCTGAGTTCAAGGACAGCCTGAGCCACAGAGTGAGTTCTGGGACTGCCAGGGCTACACAGAGAGACTCTGCCTCAAGAAGACATACATAGAGGAATGAACGAAAGGAACACTGGGCAGGTCAGTTACAGCACAGCGGAGCCCTGCAGCACCTCCCTGTGTTAGCTTAGCTTTGGTTTGGTGGAAGCTGGAACTCTGTCCTACGTTCCCCTAAGGGTTTGTTATAGCAGTCGCCACAGAGGTGTGAGGTCAAACACGGGGGTGCATGGTAAATGGCCAGTTGTGGGCCTGAGGTATTTCTGGGCCCGCAACACTCCAGCTCTCCACAACCAGTCAGCCTTGCCAGCTGTTTTCTTTCAGTTCACAGGGTTGTGACTAACTTCTGTTTTATATGCGGTATCTATTTGAAGATGTAGTACTGTACAGTGAAGAGCCATTGCAGCCAATGAGAGCACAACTCTGTCCATCAGTACACTGTTCTGTTTGCTAATTTAGATTCTGCAAAACACTACAAGTTTAAAACTGGCCCGGAAAGTTCACGAAACCTTACGCCGGATTATAGCAGGATTAATTGTGAATCCAGACATGACAGCAGAGTCTCTTCTACTGCTCAGCTACGGTCTGGTCAGTGAAAATCTGCCGCTGTTAACGGAAAAGGAAAAGTAAGTTATGGGGGAGCCATCGTCTGCTGCTTCCCAGCGAGCCCCTCAGTCACTGTCTCTGAAGCGCATTAATTTACTCTGCTGTAATGTGAAACAAAAATTTAACTGAGCACATCAATGGATGCCTGTAGTCCCAGTGCTCGGGAGGCAGAGGGAGAAGAATGATGTCAGCCTAGCTTAGATAGCAAAATTCTTAGCTTTGTGCTGTTTGGGCTGAGAACCTTCCAAGTGGTAATTTCAACATAGACTGTTTTTGTCATGTGTAGTGGTGCATGTCTTTAACCCCAACACTCGGGAAGCAGAGGCAGGGGAATCTCTGAATTCAGTGCCAGCCAAGGCTACACAGACCCTGTCTCAGAATATAAAAAATAAAATAATTTTGAAAGATTATTTTTCTCTTAATGAGGTGGTTTGAAAGACAGTAGCCAATTATTTTCATATAATTCTCTGGTGCCGGTTTTATTTTAAATCTTTACTGAATGGCAGGCTAGATTTGAAATATATTCCTGTTCTGATTAAAACAAATGTAGAACTTAAGATCTCTGAAAATATCTCACGCCCATCTTTGAATTTTGCTCTGTATTCTGAAAAGAGACCTTGGCATTTGTTTTCAGATTGTAACCCCAGGCATCCTCTTCATTCAGATCCGCTCCTTAGTCTGCCCTCTGTTGTTAGGGGCTGCTGTAACCTGGCCAGCCCTCCACTGTCTGCAGGACAGGAGGAGACAAAGCAAAAGCAGCTGGCCCTGGCTGAGCCCCCCCCCAGGTCTGCACAGGGCCGCAATGCTTCCCTGACGCAGGTGACAGTGCCCCCCAGGTCTGCGCAAGGCCGCAGTGCTTCCCTGACGCCGGTGACAGTGCTCTTTCTCTTCTCTTCCACTGTGATCCATCAACAGGAAGCCAGCAGCCCCTGCGCCCGATGCACGCCTGCCACCCCAGAGCTGCCTTCTGCTCCCCCCAGTTCCAGTCCGAGGTGGGCCAAAGGCTGTTGTGAGCAAGAGAACCAACATGCACATATTCATCGAGTCTGGGCTTCGGGTGAGACCCCTATACTTCGTTTCCTTTTGAGTCATCTGCAGAGCCCCAGGTGCCCCTCGCCTCCATGGAAATGCTACACTGTGATTCATTGCAGGAACATTGGAGGGTGCATTTGTTAAGTTACTGTCTGTTTCTTTCTACCAATACTTCCAATAGTAGGCACCCCCGGCTGACCCGGATCTCTCTGTATAGACGAGGCTGGCCTAAAACTTGGCAGCAGTCTGCCTGCCTCAGCCTGAGTGCTGAGATAACAGGTGTGCACCACCTCTCTCAGCCCCTCTTTGATGACCTGATAGTTATTAGGATATCACGGTTTTGCTTTTGCTTTTGTTTTTTGTTTGTTTGGTTGGTTGGTTTTGCTTTCGATGTGTTTTTTTTTTTTTTTTTTTTTTTGGTGAAGAGATTTTTTTTTTAAAAAACTGGTCATTTTAGTTCCTGTGGCTGACATTTTTCCTGGTCCTTTTGGGCTCCAGGATCCAGGCTCCTACTTCACCATCCCAGCATATATTACAATGAGCCTTGCTTCCCTTCCGCTCTAAAGTGACTTTACTCTCTTGAGTCTGTGCCTCACTCAGAGCCCTCAGGACAGGGACCAGGTCTGTCCTGGTCACTGCTGTGCCATGCACCCGGCCAGTGCCTGGAGTCCAGTAGGTGCTGAGTGGTCACTTGGTGAACAGTGTCTCAGCTCAGGCTCAGTTCCCACACACTTGCCTTTCTGAGCTCACTTCTTAGGTTTCTTCATTTCCTTTTATTATTTTGAATAGAAGCATCTTGAAACATTACATTTGACTCTTCAGGTCCCTTCCTTTACCTCACTCACCTTGTATTCTGGGGAAATAATGTCAAACTCTTCTTAAAACCTTCTAGCTGCTGCATCTGAGTTTAAAGACTTCCAAAGTCAAATCTTGTAGTGAGCATGTGCTGGAAATGTTGGACCCTTTTGTGGAAGTCCTCATCAACTGCCTGGATGCCAAGGATGTGAAGGTGGGTGTTGGTCCATGTCGATTGTCTGTCCTGTGGAACGCTGGGGCTTACCTCAGAAACTTTCGCTTTTTGAGATCACCAAGTTTATAAAGGGATTTAGTAAAACCATCACTGTCTGCTTCACTGCAAATAACCTGTGGGGGGAAAAGGCTCAGTAAGCAGAGTTCATAGTGTGTGAGCAGGGGGTACTGGGTTTGGGCCCCAGCGTGTAAAAGCCATACTACACACAAAGTCCCGTTTGGTGGAGAGCCCTTCACATCTTTGAAAGTCCTTTTAAGTATCTAATTTGAGTCTCAAGACACCTGCAGTGGTGTCCCAGGACAGTGATCTGCATCTTCAACATGGCCACCACTGTCATCCTCTTAATGACGTCATCCGACCCTCCAGATTCCTGGTGTGTGTGTGTGTGTGTGTGTGTGTGAATGCTCAAGGAATCCAGAAGAAGGCACTGGATTTCCTGAAATTCTAGCTACAGGCAGTTGCAAGCTGTTTGATGTGGGTTCTAGGAACCAAACCTGGCTCCTCTGAAGAGCAGCAAACTCTGTCTCCAGCCTCCAGATTTTTGCTTTAATGAACCTAAGTCTTTGTGCACACTAAACAAGTGCTGTACCTCTGAGATTTGTACCCAGCCCAAGGCAGATTTTCATAGGAAGCTAGGGGCTGGCAGCTAGTCCTGACCTAGGGAGTAAACCTCTATCTGTCAGACTCTGGAGCCCCCACTTCTCCTCAGTCACACAGGCCATCACCTAAAAATCTCAGATTTAAGCTCAGGACTTTCAGATGACCAAGGGGTTTTTTTTGGTTTTTTGAGACAGGGTTTCTCTGTAGCTTTGGGGCCTGTCATGGAACTCACTCTGTAGACCAGGCTGGCCTCGAACTCACAGAAAAACACCTGCTTTTGCCTCCCGAGTGCTGGGATTAAAGGTGAGTGCTACCACCACTGCCCAGTGACCAGGCTCTTCCTTTCTCTTCATAATCCAGCCCAGTGAGGGTGCCAGGGTACTAGAGGGAGTGTGTCAGGTACTGCAGAGCTTTGTGACCCCTGTGAATTTAGGAATTCTGTCTCTAAGCACAGAGTATCAACACACTTTCCTATCCTTGTTCTTCTCTATATTAAATGATACTTGTTCTTAAGCCTAATTTTGAGCCAGTTGTCTCTTAACTCTAAACACAGAAGTTGTATGTGTATTTATTTTGGGGGGTTTTGAAACAGACTCTTAACTGTGTAGCCCAGGCTGGCCTCAAACTCAAGATCTCCCTGCCTCGGCCTCCCAAGTGGTGAGATTACAGGCTATGCCGTCATGGCTATCTTTGTATTTATAATGCCCACAATGTACTGGTAATGTAGATCCATGGCAAAACAGTTACCTAGCATGTGAGGGTCCTGGACTTGATCCTAGGACTCATGTTTTTCTGCCAGCTTAGCGGCTGCACATGAATCTGGTGATGCTTTAATTATGTCAGCATCCCACTGGCCACTCAGCCTCCTGGTCCTGCAGCCTCACTCAGCTCTGCCATGGCCTCGGTCTAAACTAAGTCTCTGTCGCCCTGCTTACCTACAAAACCTGGAGGACAGATACGGGGTGAACACTGCCAGGTTAGAGAAGCCCAGAAGCAGCCAGTTGACCTTGCTTTTTGGCCAGAGACCCAGCAAGACACATATCTCTTCACTTGTCCCATAAACAAAACGGAAGCCCAAATTCAAGTTCCGGCTCTTTCCTTCCTGTGTGTCTTCTCTATCCAAATTGCTGGCGTCTCTATGGCCAATTCTGGTCAGCTAGTTGTTAGCCCCACCGCCTGATTCAAGGTAAACTTAACAGTCTCAGTGTCACTGTGAGATCCAACTTCCTACATCAAAGGTAGCAGTGATGGTAACAGCTCTAAGGATACCCAGGAGGGCTTTATAGAACACAAACTTAGTAAAGATGGCTACACTGTATTGTCATTCTAGAAAATAGCTATTGCAAGTTAATTTTTAAGAAAAAGTCCTGAAATTGTCTGGTCTACCCAAATCCTTAAGAATGAGCACCTTTTTTTTGCTTAGGATCTGCCTTCACTTGAAAAGGGGGTCATTTCTTGACTTGGGGCTGGAGAGATGGCTCAGCAGTTAAGAGCAATGCTCTTGGAGAGGACCCAGGTCCATCCCTGCACCCACGTGACTCACAACCAGTTGTAACTCCAGCTCCAGAGGATCTGATGGGCTCTTCACTTATACACATAACATAAATCTGTAAAGAAATGAGAAGCTTCTGTTCTGTGGCTCATCCTCCCACCGCGGGCGCCGCACAGTCTGATAGATGCTCCCTCCCCTCCCCTTGCCCGTGTGCCGAGTCACTCACAGCTCTGCGTTCTGTTTTCTCAGGTGATCACGGGCGCTTTGCAGTGCCTGATCTGGGTCTTGCGGTTCCCTCTGCCTTCCATAGAAGCAAAAGCAGGGCAGCTGACCAAACACCTTTTCCTTTTGCTGAAGAACTATGCAAGACTGGGGGCTGCCCAGGGCCAGAACTTCCACCTGGTAGTGAATTGTTTCAAGGTGAGAGAAACAGTCGCCCTTAGAGAGCCGGGACCGGGTCCACATCCCGACCTTCAGTCAGATTTGTTTCCTAGTGGTCGTTGAGGCCTTTTCATTTCCTTAGACCTCACTTTTGGGGGCTGCTGCTGACTTACTCTTGTGACTCACAGTGTGTGACCATCGTGGTCAAGAAAGTCAAGTCCTGCCAGATAAGTGAGAAGCAGCTTCAGGTTCTCCTGGCGTATGCTGAGGAAGACATTTATGACACTACAAGACAGGCCACTGCATTTGGTCTTCTCAAGGTACGATATTGCCACATGTTGGCTTTGGACGTTTATGTACGTGCATCAAAAAGCATTTTTTAAAAAGAATTGTTTATGTATATGGATATTTTGTCTGCATGTATGTCTGCACAGCAGACAAGAGCATTGGATCCCATGTGGCCACAGCTATTGGCGGTTGTGAACCATCCTGTAGGTGCTGGGAATTATACTTAAGACCTCTGGAAGAACAGCCAGTGCTCTTAACCTCTGAGCCATCTCTCCTGCCCCTAACATAGTATTGAAACATGAGGTCTATAGTGATCTTTTCAGAGGGGCTGGAGATTTGTCTCATTAATAAAATATTTCCTTAGGGTTGGAAAGGCCCTAGGTTCAATCCCTGGCATTGCATGCGTGCGTGCCTACATACATATGCATGTGTGTACATACATACATACCCAAGCCTGCGGAGCTCTGGACAGACTCGCGTGCTTTAGTTTATCGTATTGGAGGATCTTTTTGTTGTTGTACTTATCGATGAACTACTACATTATTTAGAGTTTTCCATTTCAACCCTTGTAAGTCTATAGTTTTTCTTTTGGTTATTGTCACTGTGATTGAAAGCTGCCTGTGACTGCTTTAACATCACGCCTACCAATATCTATTGGTGGATGAAATTTGTTCATCTTTTCACTCTATGTTTTAGGCTATTTTATCAAGAAAATTATTGGTCCCAGAAATTGATGATATCATGCGGAAAGTATCCAGCTTGGCAATTTCTGCGCAGAACGAGCCTGCTAGGGTTCAGTGCAGACAGGTATGTAGAGAGAAGTTATTACCTTACTAAAGGTTGAGCCACACCTGCTAGCCTTGGCTGTTGCAGTTAGAGAGGGCACCCTCTGACTGGATTCTGAAGACTGCTTTGTATGATGTTGTTGCTGTGTTCAGAGACTCGAGCTTCAAGGGCAGGAGGTCGGGAAGGCCATCCTGAGGATTGCCGGGTAAACTGAAATCTGGAGAAAAGGAGGGCTTAGCCTCCAGGGGAAGGAGCAGTAGATGCCTTCAGAGGTAGCATTTGGGGTGCGCAGGAGCTGAGCTTACTTCAGAGCAAAGCATGGGTGGCTAGGCAGGGCCTGTGGTCTGGTTAAGCATGGAAGGCTTTGAGGCTGGTGGGAGAGCTCAGTGGGAAAAGGCACTGGCTGCCAAGCCTGGTGACCTGTGTTCGATCCCCAGAACCAGCTCCTGTAAGTTATCCTCTGACCTCCATACACATTTGTGACACATATCATCCCCCTCACACACACAATAAACAAATATAATTTTTAG
The DNA here is from genome assembly GCA_004026605.1 of Ondatra zibethicus. Lineage (NCBI taxonomy): Eukaryota > Metazoa > Chordata > Mammalia > Rodentia > Cricetidae > Ondatra > Ondatra zibethicus. Next base: position 34,800 of record PVIU01004085.1, read on the forward strand.
TGTAGGGCTTTGTTCTAAGAACAGTAAGCAGTTATTGTAATCCTTAGGCAGAGGGGTGATATATGATCACATTTGCTTATACCTCTGTCCATCTCTAATCTTAGGAGCACCGCGTACCATACCCAAGGGGTGGGCATCAGAATTGCGGTTTTTCACAGGGACAGTGTAGGCCGCTGCAGAGGCCAGGGTGGAAGAGGGGAAGCAAATCCCTAGAAACAGAAAATTGCTAGACCGCGGAATGGAGGGCCAGCTGCTGTGAAGTGGCCAAGCTGAATAAATAATGTGCTGTGTACAGCCCACTTGGGAATGACTATGTACAAAGCGTCAGGTCCAGTTTCTTGGTTTAGAAGAATTGACTTCTCATGAGGAGTCAGGACTTTATGTTGTGATCTGCCCTTCTTTACTGTGATAAGGGGTACATGGTAATTCCAGGTGGGCTGGACACAGCACATTGTCACTCAACTCAGCCCCTTCCACGGTCTCCACAGCCCAGGTTGGCGTCTAGCATCTCTGATTTACATTAGAAAAAGGCAGACTCTGCAAGTGTAAGGATATGCCTTCATTCTCACCATGGATTTAACTAAGGCTCAGTACTAGTGCTTTTAAAGGCTAGCAGGCTAGAAGGCTCATCTAATAAAATCACTTGCTGCCAACCCTGATGATTTGAGTTTGATCCCTGGGACCTGCATGTTGGAAGGAAAGAACTCCCACAAGTTAGCCTCCATGCATGTGCAAACACCCGCATACACATACTAAATAGATAAATGTTTAAAAAGAATTTAAAGTTTGGCCCAGTAAGTGCCTTAATCTCTCTGTGCCATCGCCTTGTTACATCACCTGCCTAAGGAGCTGAGAAGAACTGACCAAGGGTCAACGGTGCTGGGCACATAGGTGGTATTTACTAAGGGCAGTCATTAGCACTGCCAGTATTAATTTATTGTATCCAAGAGAAGATAGAAGGTTGGACGGGCTCAGTCAGCGCGCCACCTGTCAGAGAAGCTCTGGATCATGTGGGTTTGGAGCTTACGGACGTGGCAACAGGGAGGACCTGCCATGGACGCAGCATCAGTGAGTGACATGGTGGCCAGAAGGGGCACAGATTTAGGTTAGCAGACGAGGTTAATCTGGAGTTGGTTGGAAAGCCCGACTTCCTCCCCGGAGTAAAGCTTACTCTCCTGTGAGTCCCAGAAAACGTCTTATCAGGAAGAGTCCTGGAGACATGGCTCAGTGGTATTATTTGCCTAGCAAGCCCAAAGCCCTGCATCAGTCTCCTGCCTCATAAGGAAATAAGGGGCCAGGTTTCCCACCTGGACAGACAGGACCCAGACAATCAACTGTGTGTTTCGTTCTTAGGTTTTTCTGAAATACATTCTTGACTATCCCCTCGGTGATAAATTGAGGCCAAACTTGGAATTCCTGCTTGCTCAGCTGAAGTAAGTGCAGACACAGGAACAGAGGGGTGGCTTCCTCTTCGCTTTAATGTGCTGCCTGTCTGCAAGGGCGGCCTGAGCATGCTGGCGGTTCCTCTGCGCTGCTGCTCTTGGCGCCCCTGATGCTTCTGTGAGAGGTTTTGCTCTCTGATTAGAGTCTGCTCGAGAGAATGTTGGAGACCCATCGTAGCGACATCTCAAGCTGCACAGAAGCTCAGTGATCCATGTGGTCATTGGCCTTGGGGGAATGGAGTAGCTCCTAGTTCTTCAAGAAATAAGTGACAAGCTGATATTTAATTTGAAAGTAATCACAAGATACTGAGTCTACCTAATGTTCTTGCCCTAGTTATGAACACGAAACTGGAAGAGAATCCGCCTTGGAAATGATTGCCTATCTCTTTGACACCTTCCCTCAGGTACTGTTTACCCGGGACCCGGAAGCCCTGGCTCTGCACTGTTAGGTATCCATTGCTGTCCCATCCCGGGTGTTCTCACCAGTGCCTGTTCTCCCATAGGGACTGCTCCATGACAACTGCGGGATGTTCTTCATCCCTCTTTGCTTGATGATGGTCAACGATGACTCTGCCATGTGCAAAAGGATGGCTTCCATGGCCATCAAATCTTTGCTCAGCAAGGTCAGCCTTGAGAAAAAGGACTGGCTGTTTGGTCTGGTTACATCCTGGTTTGGAGCGAAAAAGGTTAGTGTTGGTTTTGGTCATAGTTCAGTGACGTATTTTAGCTTTCATGCATAGTTTATACCAGAATACATGCTAAGTATACTTTTGAAACAGCATGTTCCAGACAGCCTTGTTGGTGTGTCATTATGTAAATAGCATGCTCCTACAGTCTCCCAGAGCCTAAGAAGCTACAGAGAGTGACAGAAAAACCAGCTGTGCACAAAATCATTAATATTAAGCAAACTCGGCACCCACTGCATGAATGCCCTGGTGCTTCTGCACCACCACTGTTCTTCAGTTCCCAGAATGCAGTTCTCGTGCCCTTCCCACTCAACACGGCCACCACCGCTGCTGGCCATCTTCTAGGAAGCTCAGCTGTGACTTCATTTACTTTCTTCTCTTTTTTGAAAATTATAGTTTCATCCATGCTTGGTTTGGTTGACCCTCCACCCACTCTGGCCCCCATCTGACTTAGACCTTTGCACCGCCAGCAGCTCCCCCATTCCATCTTATATGAACTTTTATTATATTATCCCTCCCTTACCCTCTTTTTCCTCTCTCACGGGCCAGCCCTTTGCTAGTTCCCTGCCATCCACACCTACTCATTCCCAGGTAAATAGACATGCATGAAGCCAGGACCTGCATAGAGGGATAGCATGCTGTTTCTCTCTTCTGTCTCTGGTGTTGACACTGCCTACCTTCTTTCTGTAATTCTGCATCTTGCTGTGCTTTGTTCTCGGTAGCGACTAAACCGACAGCTAGCTTCCCTGGCCTGCGGCTTATTTGTGGAGAGTGAAGGAGTTGATTTTGAGAGAAGGCTTGGAGCTCTTCTTCCTGTGATTGAAAAGGAGGTTGATCCTGAGAACTTTAAAGACGTAAGTGATTTGCTAGGTACTAGAACTTGGGAAATGTTCACGAAAGCACTCGGTTGAGTTGTTATAGCTAATGCTGCATTGAAAATGCAGTTTTCTTAGGGAAAATCGGGAATTCACTGCAGCTGGAACTTTTTAAAATGGGGCCTAGGGGTTAAGGGTATATTTCATTGAAAGAGTGCTTACCCAGCATGCCCAAGCCCCCAGCACCACCAAAACAAGCAAGGGCAGCCTGCTGTGCTCATGCGCAGTGAGACACTGTCTCTAAAGTAAGCTGCCTTCCATGGTGTGTGAAGATCGGAGGCACTCAGCGAGGGCATCTTACCCCACATGGTACAATTGGCAATATCCAAAAACAGTTTTGGTTATCACAAGTGGAGGGTGGACTTGCAGTGGTGTCATTGGTAAGTGGCTGGGGGGGATAATCACTATTGCCGCGGTTGGAAAACCTGCTAGAGACAGACGTGCTGCAGAGCGCATGTACTGGGCGCTTCCAGGTCGTTCTGTTAACTGGCACGTGTTCACCCTGTGTTTAGATCATAGAGGAGACGGAGGAAAAAGCTGCAGATCGCCTATTGTTTGGTTTTCTCACGCTGATAAGCAAACTCGTCAAGGAATGTAATATTATTCACTTCACCAAGCCCTCTGAGACATTGAATAAAATCTGGAGTAAGTATTTTATTTAACAACGCAGTAGTTGTGATAGAATTATTGGAAATACTTGAAATCTGAGCGAGAACAGTACAGAAAGTAAATGTGAGTTCGTAAGGAAGAAAATGTGAAGGACCCCATCCAATTATTACACTGGAAAGTTATTTTTGGGGGGAGGGGTTATTTCCTCCTCACTAGGTCATTTCTTTTATGAAACAAAGGATATTAATTGGGAGTCAGTTTTGGAAAGGCAAATGTTGCAGAAATCTGGGTGCTGTGTGATTTGCTTCATACAGACCTCTCACCAGCTCCTCTTTCCTTCCCTCCCCCCTTCCTTCCTGTCCCCCACCCCCAGGCTCTGTTAAGATGTGACTTACAGATAAGAATTATCTTTGGGGGACTTTTTGATAAAAAGAAGTAGAGAGAGGGAGAAGGGATAAGAGGAGGTGGGGGCTGAAGTGAAGTAATTTAACACATAAGCCTAGGTTAGCCGATGCATGGAGTTTACATAGAATGCCATGGTCACATGACGGCCACATTAGACTTGTCACTTACCAAGTGTGGTGATGAAGGGCAGCCCTGTTTCCTGTGCTGAAGCCTGAGTTCTGGGTGAGGTGACTCCAGCCTCCCTAGAGCATCTCTCTGCTCGTCTCTGGGCTGAAGCTGCATTTCCTCTCCATAGTGTGGCATCTGCGGGAGGTGACAATGACACACACCTGGTCGAGGGCATTCAGTAAATAAATGACCGTTTTCCAGCCAGCATTTCGCTGTCAGGATTAAGCTATATCCATGTTTAAAATGTATTCTTCACAGCATCTTATCTTCCGGGACTCTGAAACTCGCTCCTGGGCGCCAGCTCGTGGGGAGCTGTGGGGATTTCATGTGTTCCTTCAGCACCAGATAGTCAGCGTTAGGATTCTTTCCTATGGCTCCCTGACTTCTGAGAATGCATGTTGCTCTTTCAGGTCACATACACGCGCACCTCAGACATCCGCACAACTGGGTGTGGCTCACAGCCGCCCAGATTTTTGGATTGCTCTTTGCATCTTGTCAACCAGAAGAGCTCGTTCAAAAATGGAAGAGCAAAAAGGCCAAAAAGAAGCCCACAGAGCCTGTAGCAGTCAGGTTCCTAACAAGTGACCTTGACCGGAAGGTAGGTAGGTAGGTAGGTAGGTGTGTGTGTGTATGTGTGTGTGTGTGCGTGTGCGCGCGCGCGTGAGTGTTGGGGGTGGGGGGGAGTTTTGTTTTGTTTTAAGACTGAGTCTCACTACGTAGCCCTGGTTAGCCTAAAATCAAGCTGACCTGAAATGTACCGAGATCCTTCTGTCTCATCCTCCCAAGTCCAAGGACTTGTATCCCTCCATGCCTGGCTTGGGTTTCATTGTTGTTGAGGACTTGTATCCCTCCATGCCTTGCTTGGGTTTGGTTGTTGTTACCCTGTATGTTTGTTAGTCAGGTAAAGTTTCCCTAAAACCTTGTCCTTCCCTTCTGGCCCATGTGAGATATTTCCTCTGGTTTATGGCTGTCCCCTGGGCTGGCCTGTGGATGGGAGAAGCGCCAGCCGGCGACTTGCTGCGCATGTGATCACTAGGAGTTTTGAGGGTGTTGTTTGGTTGTCTAGGAGTTTTGAGGGTGGTGTTTGGTTGTCTAGGAGTTTTGAGGGTGGTGTTTGGTTGTCTAGGAGTTTTGAGGGTGTTGTTTGGTTGTCTAGAAGTTTTGAGGGGTGTTGTTGTTTGGTTGTTTAGGAGTTTTGAGGGGTGGTGTTTGGTTGGTTTGGGGACATCGTCTCACTGTGTGACATAAAGCTGTTCTGTGGAACGCACTGTGTCTCCCAGACTGGCCTTAAATTCCCAGCGCTCCTCTGGCTTCAGCCTCCTGGTGTGCTGCGGTCTCAGGTGTGTCCATACTCCCAGCTGTTAACGGATGGCTGTTGGTTTTTCACAGCCAGCAGTGTGCTGTCTGCTAATGTCCCCTTCTTCTCACAGATGAAGAGTATCTCTCTGGCTTCCTGCCATCAGCTGCATTCCAAATTCTTAGACGAGACCCTAGGAGAACAGGTAAGAGTGTGGACTCCAGTGTCAGAGAAGCAGCCAGCTGGCTACTGACAGACTAAGAATAAATACACTTCCATTTTTACATTGTTATTTGCTTTCTTCTTTTTGGGGGAGGGGGTTCTAGACATAGACAGTTTCTGTGTTTCTTTGTGAAACAGCTCTGACTGTCCCGGAACTAGCTCTGTAGACCAGACTGATCTCGAACTCCAAGATCCCCCTGCCTTTACCTCCAGCATGCTGGGATTAAAAGTGTATACCACCACCACCCAGCTGTTATTTGATTTTTTTTTTTTTTTTTTGCTTTCAACCAACTTTAATATTTGGTAAAATGTAAATATCCACTCTAGTGTGTGTTGTTATACATATGTGTCTTGTTGACTCTGGGGTCAGTGTTGGAATAACTTGGCATCATCACCGTTCCCAATGAAGATGATAGAGAAGAGAAGCTGCCCTTAAAACACCAGCTCTGCTTGGTGACTGGAGCTTTAACAGGGTTGAGTACGCTAGAAAAGCTTGGTATTGAATCTCCTTACCATATCCCTGGAGGTTAAAGAGAAAGATTGTCATTCACAGCCTGACCTAAAAACTGGCTGTCCCTAAGGCAGGCAGGCCGATCAGCGAGACTTAGTGAGGCTAAAGCCAGTGTAGCCCCAGGGCCCCAAAAGATCCTGTCTCAGAAAGCGGGGTGGACAGCCCCTGAAGAACAAGGCTGTTGTCAGCAAAAGAAAAAAAAAAAATAAACTGGCCACTGGCCTACCCTAACAGCAGATAACATCGTCCATCATTAAACATAGTTTATGTACTTCCATAGATGAGGCACAAGTATAGCTCATGCCTGTGATCCCATTGGGAGACTGAGGTGGAAGGGTTGCCATTAGTGTGAGGCCAGCCCGGGCTACAGGGTCTCAACTCTGACTTTAAAAAGTAAATGCTCGCCGGGCAGTGGTGGTGCACATCTATACTCCCAGCACTCCGGAGGCAGAGGCAGACAGATCTCTGTGAGTTTGAGGCCACCCGGTCTACAGAGCAAGTTCCAGGATAACAGGGCTGTTACACAGAGAAACCCTGTCTCAAAAAAGCAGAAGGAAAAAAAAAAGTAAATGCTAGCATGCTTTACATATGGCAGGGTCAGGGAAGGAATAGATAGCCAGTCACTGGGTGGTGGAATTGAGTGCTTGGCATTGAAGTCTATGTTGAATCCTGGTTGACCACTAGTGACATTTTATATTGGTATAACTTACAATAACTGTTTTTCTCCTGGTACCAATACCTCAGAAGGATCTTTCACAGTTGAATGTGGATTCAATGAATCAGTTAATATTATTTCTGCATAATTAGGTTCAGAGAATTAGTGCAAGATAAAATGGCAATGCTTCTTCCATGGGAAAATGTTTTATTTCTGTGACTTTAAAGACAGAGAACTAAGCAAAATGATAACCATCACAGGAGAATGAATTCGGGTTCTTTGTGGAGGACTGAAGAATGTAAAGCAGCCATCGGTGTAATGGTGCTGTGCCCACCATTCTGTCCCCTGCACGTTAGCTTAGGGCCCAACAAGCCTTGCTAACCTCCTCCCCTCTCCCTTCTTTAAGGTTGTTAAGAACTTACTGTTCATAGCAAAAGTCTTGTATTTACTGGAACCTGATTCTGGGAACAAGCAAGGAGAGTTGAAAGACGTGGAAGAACAGGACACACTAGGAGATGCTGTGGCCAGAGACGTGGCAGAAGACGAGGCTGGTGCAGGAAGGACGGAGTTGGACAACGAAGAGAAGGAAGAGCCCAGCAAGCCGGCCACACTGCTGTGGCTGATCCAGAAGCTGGCCCGGATGGCTAAGCTGGAAGCTGCTTATACGCCCAGAAACCCCTTAAAGGTGCAGCAGGCGACCAAAGTCTCTGTGTTCGTGTGTTTTCTTGTTGCTGTCTGAAACAGGGTCTCGGCTCATTGTGTAGCCCTGGCTGGCCTGGAGCTCTGCTAAGCCAGGGAGGCTTGGGTTAACAGAGACCTGTCTGCCTTTCTCCCAGATGCTGGCCTCAGAGTTGTGTCACTGTGGCTGCCTCTTGGTTTTTGACACAGATTTGGTTTTGGGTTTTTTTTTTTTTCCTTCCGGTTTTTAGAGACAGGGTTTCTTGACACAGGCTCTAATTTATTTACCTGGTGCTTGTTTTTATATCTCAGGCTGGTCTGAAACTTGTCCTTACTGTAGCAATCCTCCTGCCTTGGCCTCCCAAGTGCTAGATTTATTATAGGAGTAAGTTACAACACCCGATGTTTTGTCTGTGAGTTTTGATTTGGGGTGTTTGTTTTGGGGTTGGGGGTTTCTTGTTGAATGTGTATATGTTATTGATGAGACTTTTGGGTCCTTGGGATTTTGTATTTTGAACCTAAAACTGCAACATGTCCCTCTCAAAGAAGAGTGAACTCTGCTTTACAACTAAACCCTGTTTGCGTGACTGAGTGTTGAGCGGAGTCATTTCAAGTGAGATCTCTTCTTTCAGAGAACCTGCATCTTTAAGTTTCTTGGTGCAGTGGCTGTGGACCTTGGAGTGGACCGAGTCCAGCCCTACCTCCCAGAGATCATCGCGCCTCTGTTTCGGGAACTCAATAGCACCTATTCGGAGCAAGGTACCCTGCTGCCTCTGTCCTCTGAGTGTCTGCACACTGGGACCCCTTCCTTCCTGTCTTCCTTCCCTACTGGAGTTTAAGGAAGAAAACATTTAATGGCAAACATATATTTTCCATTTATTCAATGAACCTTCTGTATGCTTCCAATCATGGCAAAAAGTGGGTGTTGTCAGGTGTGACATGGGGGGCAGGAACTTGATAACTTTAAAGCCAACCAAGCCTACACAGCGAAACGCTATCTAAAAGGAGAGAGAAAATGTTTGACTTCTGTAGAATGATGACTCTACCCTCGGAGGCAGCTTTGAGGTATTCCTAAACCTTGCGGTGGACAGGTGGTGCTGCATGCTGTAATCCCAGCACACTGGAAGCTTCCAAAGGAGGAGAGTTCTCTCAAAAAAATAATTAAGACAAATGGAGCAGATTTGGTGTTAGATTTGAAATGAAGCAATTCTGTTAGATTTTGTATTAGATTCCCAGGTTTTCATATCTTGCTTATTCACAAATACCTCATAATTTAACTTTTTTAATGTGTGGCTTAAAGTAAGTATAGAGAAACAGTCTATGACTTCATAGAGACCTTAGCAGTTGGTCCTGAGGTTGATATTTTTAATGCTCTAGTAAGTCGCTTTCAGAGGAGCCTAGGTTGTTATTGTCATGGGGTTGTTTTGTTTTGTTTTGAGACAGGGTTTCTCTATGTAGCATTGACTGTCCTGGAACTCACTCTGTAGACCATGCTGCCTCTGCCTCCCGAATGCTGGCAAACGTTTGTCCTTGTCACCACCCAATGAGGAGTTTTTAGTTGTTCAGCCTCATTCATCTTTAGCTCGCTAGACTTTGTGTTAAAGTGGTATTCTTTAGTGCCTAGTGTATTTGGAGAAGTCCAGTCTGTGTATCAGGCACTTGGTATACATCTTAATGAATTCCCATGGTATTTGAGACTGTGCAACTGTGTGACTGAGTTGCATTTTAGAAGAAGGGAAGATAGGAGAGAGAGCACAGCTAGGCTCTGGCCTGTGCACTGGAGGCTAGAGAAACACGCTGCCTCACCGTCTTCCACATCTGCAGAGCTGAACAGGCTCACAGAGGAAACCCAACACAGCCAGGTTCCTGTCGGGAGCTGGGCCTCCTAGAGTCTGGGCTCCTCTTGCATTCTGGCTAAGGTGGACGCTGCAGGTGCCACACCCTCCCATCTCAGGAGCTCGGAGGCCATGGATTTGTGTTGAATGATAATGGTCATGATGCCATGGGAGTTTAAATGTTTTGATGTGTAACTGCCTCTCATCTTCTTTCTGTGCAATCAGATCCTCAGCTGAAGAATCTATCCCAGGAAATCATAGAATTACTCAGAAAGCTGGTTGGGCTCGAGAGCTTCTCACTGGCCTTTGCCTCCGTCCAGAAGCAGGCTAGTGAGAAGCGGGCACTCCGGAAGAAGAGGAAGGCCGTGGAGGTGAGTCTGCTGTGGCTGTGACTGGCCCGCTGGCCTTACAAGTGCTTTAACTAGGAGTGTGCACGCGTGTGCTGCTGTTCCCTAGGGGAGGAATGAAGGCAGGAGAGGAGGCAGATTTTCATTAATGGCATCTTCTGCATTTGCTTTGGATTCTTTTAACATGTTTCTTAAAAGTAACGCAAGATCTCTGCTTTCTCTTGAAGTTTGTAACCAATCCTGATATTGCTGCCAAGAAAAAGTTGAAGAAACATAAAAATAAAAGTGAAGCAAAGAAAAGAAAGATCGAGTTCCTGCGCCCAGGCTATAAGGCCAAGAGACAGAAATCCCACAGCCTGAGAGATTTAGCGATCATGGAGTGATATCTCCCTGTCTCTGGGGTGGAAACCTGAACTTCCGGCCTTCCTCTACTGGACTGAATGCCCAGCAGATTTTATTTTCTGAGTTGGACTTTGGAAGGTAGGCGTGGCTTCACACCTGCAATCTCTGCAGCTGGAAGGCTAAGCAGGATTGCTTCAAGTTTGAGGCCTCCTGAGCTAGTGAGTTTCAGGCCAGTGGACTAATGGAAACAGGACTCACCCAAAAGAGAATAAGTTAAACCTTGGTATAGATTTGTAATTATATTTTAATGTAATCATGCTTGTATTTTTTTAAATTAAAAATGGTTTTTAATTTAACATGGTTTAAAACCTAGCTTTTTCAGAAAATTTAACACAGGAAAAACCTGGTGTGGTGGCGTTCACCTTTAATCCCAGGAGTCTGGAGGTAGAAGCAATTCGATCTGTGTGAATTTGAGAACAGACCCTGCCTCAAAATATATATTTATGTATATTATATAACTATATATATTTTTAAATTATACTTAAATATAAAGAAGTAGATATTAGGAATTAATAAGTAAAACAAAGTATTGGTAATAACATCAGAAAGCATTGAGAAGTCTGTGCCAACAGATACAGCCATGCTGATGGATTCAGTATCGTAAAGTGCTGTTTCCCCAGATTGATCCCACTGGCTGACTACATATGGGAGCAAAACCCAAAAATATATGGCCCTGTATAATACAGGCTAAAGAGAATGATCCTAGTGTTTAAAGACAGTGAGTCTAGCAACACTCGTAAGATTCGGAGGTCCAGGTCTCCATATTTGGCTTATGTGCAAATGCCTCCATTTAAACAAGAAACACAGTTACCATTTGCTTTCACAGAAACTTTCCCAAGGGATTCTAAGATTGACCATGCCTACCTGGAGTGACTCACACACTTGAAGGAAACTGGTTTCAGTTGTTCAGCCATGCCAACACTTGCTCACCACACTCAACGCTGAAGCAATACTCTTCAGTGCCTAGTGTATTTGGGAAACAGAACCTGTGCATTAGGTACCTGGTGTACGTCTTAATTCTGATCCTACCTCTGAGATTCAAAATTGTTCCTATTTTACAGATGCAACTGACTCAGCAAATAACTAAGAAATTATGGCATGTAGAACCAAAATTCAGAACACTTCCCTTACTAAGCTTCTTGCACACACAAGTGCACATGTGCGTGCACACACACAAACTGCCAAGCTCCTTAAATTGGTGTGCACACCCACACACTCTCTAGTATTCAGATTTACTTGCTAAACGCCAACATTGGAGCTCGGGATTTATTCTAGCGTCTGTGACGCATCATCTGGGTGATGGGGGCCAGGTGCCAGGCAGCATGTGTGTGCCACACCCTATTTTTCCAGTGTTCCAGAATCATAGGGGAGTAACTCAGTGCAAATAATTACTCTTGCCGTTTTCCAGCTGTGTGCCACGGACCAGAAGGAAACTAAAGTATGAACTGCAGTGCCTCCTGCCTGCCCAACCTGTATATCTATCCTATTGCCACTTCTGCGTGGTTTATGTATTAAGGTGTGAGGGATGCGCTTGTCTGTGTGTGCAGATGTGAAGGTCAGATCTCTCCATCCTGTAGGCTGAGATAAAGGAAAGGTCTCAGTGCTGGACCTTGCCATTTCCCTAGACCAGCCCCCAACACTGAGGTTAAAGACATGCCTGGCTTTTTACATGCTTGCTAGGTATCAAACCATGACCCTCATGCTTGCACAGTAACCTCCCCAGCCTCAAGTGTGAATATATTCCAATGGAAGGGAATGTCCACATCTATGGGTACTAAAATGCATATAAAAACAAAAGCCCTGTCCATCAAAAGTATACTCATTTGTCTTGGGAGTAACTGTGCCTGGAGGAAGAAGGTCCCTAAAAAGATTGCAAAAATCAAACTAAATAGAAGCAAGAACAAAAAGGCTATGACTCCCAAGCCGGCCAAGAGAGTACGAAGCCAAACATGAGGATCCCTGGAAGTTTGAGGCCAGCCTGGGCTAGCTCCCAAAAATAAAAATCCCTCAGGAGCAAAGTGCGTTCTTTACTTACCCTAACAGAATGACCATCTATGGGAGGGAAGGCTAGAGCCCACATCTGTACCAATGTCTAACTTTCAAATGCCCACTGTTGGTATTTGAAAGAACCCCCAATGTTAGTGACACCACAAACCATGCCCAAAGTCACATGTGCTAAGGGCGAGGTGACACCACGGACCATGCCCACTGTCACACATGCTAGGGCGAGGTGACACCACGGACCATGCCCACTGTCGCACATGCTAGGGCGAGGTGACACCATGGGCCATGCCCACTGTCACACGTGCTAAGGGCGAGGTGGACTGTTAGACTGACGTAGTTCCTCAGGACAACTTTAAGCCTTCAGTATGCCTAATTTTTAAAACTAGGAATATTTTTCTTTAGAACCAGTAAGATACTTTAGCCAGTTTTAATCTGAAAGGGGCAAATGCATGGAAAACAGTAAAGACACCATGTTAATATTATTAAAATTACTTTTTATTTGCTTTCAGGTGAAGTTTTTTACTGTGTTGTAGATTCATCAAATACAGCTATTTGGGATCATTCTGACTGTATCAGTTATCATTTTACTAGCACAGACAAGAGTTTATATAAACATTACTTTGAATGTCCATAACTACTTTAGTATATTTTGTGTGTGTGTGGTTGGCTTGTTATTTTTGTTTTGAGACATAGTCTCAAGCAGCCCAAGCTGGCCTCAGATTCACCACACAGCCGAGGCTAGCCTTAACTCTCGGTCTTCCTGCCTCCATCTCCTGAGTACTAGGATTACACGTGTGTGCCACCAGATCAGTATTTCCATATACAGTATGGTTTCTGACACAAATGTCTGACTCTGAACCTACCTCACTATATAGGGCCTGGCAAAGCAACAAAGCAGAACCTTGCGTTTCTCACAGGGTTATTGTACAATGTTCAGGTCAACGTGCCAAATTCTTTTGACAGCTATGAAGTATTGTAAAATAATGTAAGTCAGTAAAGTGAGCCGACAAAATAATACTTATGCCTATGATCAAAAACTCCTAAAAGGAATAGCTTAATATAAACTAGTCAGTTAGGCCAGTGAAGATTATATTATACATACTATATTGCTAATCTACTTTGCTAAGACTAATCTTTGGAGAACCTTAATTCATTTTAAGGGGAAATAAGTCTGAGCTAAATATTAGTGTTCATACAAACAAAATGCAACACTAACTTAAAGATAGGAGGCCCAAGAGTATACATCCTTTAATAGAATTGTATTTGCGTAAGAATTCCATACAAATAGAATATATACCTTAACACAAGAAAGCAAGGAAGAATATTTTACATTACATAAACCATTTGGATGATATAATCACGCTAACCCTCTCAAATACTTGCTTTTTATATTTATTACAAATATTTGAGTCAGGTCTGTACACGCCAGCAATCGCAGTCCTGAGAGTCACCGAAGCACATCTGTCCGATTCCAATGAGTGCATGACAGTGTGTGCTTCACAGATGAGTGGACTCACTGTCTGCTTTTCAATGTTTCAACTAACCTGCAGGGAGAAAATGCAACAGTTTAACAACACTAACTTCCAGGTATAAAGCATGACCATTTACAATATGAATTCCACAGTGGAGGTGGGTTTAGAGCACTTTACATCACCAAGTTTAATATAGATCAAAGAAAGGGGCCAGGTATCTACTGATTTTTTTTTTATTTTTTTATTTTTTTTTTTTTGAGACAGAATCTCAAGCCCCAGGCTAACCTTGAACTCACCACAGACCCTAAATTCCTGACCTCAGACCCTAAGTTCCTGACCTTGTCTCTGCTTCCAAAGTACTGAGATTATAGGCAGGCACCATCATATCTGAGTCTCAGGTATCTTATTTTCTGCTATTACTGCTGGGTTGTACATATGTACACCTCGGGGGTAAAAACTCATCTTTATTCTCAAACAGCTGGAGTACGTACACCTATTGAGCTGATGTAGCAAGCACGTGTCACTGGGCTGTGATAAGGGTGGATAAGTTCATGTGTGTGAGGACAGTGGAATCGCAGATACACTTGAGAGTCTGTTGTGGGAGGAAAATGCAGCAGGGTCTCCCCACACAGCCTAGCTGGTCTACCAGCTGGCCTCAAACTCGGTGATTCCCGATGCCTGTTAAGAGCCTTTTGTTGTTGTTGTTGTTTTGTTTTTCGATACAGAGTTTCTCTGTGGCTTTGGAGCCTGTCCTGGAACTAGCTCTGTAGACCAGGCTGGCCTCGAACTCACAGAGATCTGCCTGCCTCTGCCTCCCAAGTGCCCGGCCTGTCAAGAGTCTTGTACATAAGAAGCGAGCCTTATCCTAACTCCCGAAGGACTTACAGGAAGGGGATGTAGAGCAGAGAGCCAGCTTACCTAGTAACTGTAGTCATGTAAGTGTGGCTGGAATAAAGACATTTACTCATGAAGACGAAGGGAGGAAAAGCTGGAAGAATTGTCTTATTAGCTGCTAAATGTCACCCTCAAAGAAATCAACATCGCATCATCGGCCAGTGTGGTAATGCACACTAAGGAGGCTGAAGCAGGAGTATATCCTGGGCTACATACCAAGACACTGGGGACCAAAATAAAAAGAACACTATCCTACAGGATGCTTACCATTCCATTGCCTCGTCAAGGCCAGTGCCTTTGGTTGCTGACGTTTTAAATATCTGCCATTTTCGGTCCTTCAGGGCTGGCAACCCAAGCGCATTTGCCATCTCTGAGGGTGTCATAGCCTGCTCCATGTCCTGCTTGTTTGCAAACACCACTAAAATGGCCTTCCTCAGCTCTTCTTCCTAAATAATATGGGAAAAGACTTCATTTTCTTTAATTAATATGCACCCTTGAGTTGGAAAAAAAAAACACCGAAAATAAATTGTGTTGAAGAAAGTATGTCCTTATGTAGCCATACTCTTGTAAACTAATGAAATTCACAGGGTCACACGCACAAAAGACAGAACACAGAAGGGAGGCCAGGTGGGAAGAGGGGCTGGTGGGAGCGGAAGGAGAACAGACGATAAAGGGGGAGTACATAAAACACGGCATGTACACGCAGGAAAATGTCAGACACCCACTGCTGTGTACAGTTAGTGGACAGAAGCACTCAAATACAGAAAGAACAGCAACCCTGCACTTGGAAGTCTAAGGCCAGGCTGAGGACATGGCCCGCAGATGCTAAAAGCAAGACCCAATCTCAGGAAAAACAACAAACAAAAAAACACTAATCAACCCTCACTAGTTTCCTGTTTTATTTGTTGGTATTTAGCACATCTCAACTTTGAGAGTTTTGAATTACAATTAAACCTATGTTCTCTTTTGTAAATCTTCCCACTGTTCCAGAAAGGCTTTCCCAATCCAGATGTTATGCTTATTCACTGATACGCTTCTGCAACTAATTTCCATATTTTAGACATTAGCAATTTCATTTAGAATGCATTTATACAGAGAAGGTAAAACCCTAAAGTGCTTTGCGTTTATGCTTTAATGCCAACAGTGCACACTGGCATCAGACTCCACCTAACTGTCAATGGCGCACACAAAAGCCATTTCTTGCTCTGTAAGGTGTCCTCTCCTGTGTGAGGGATGCACCAGGGTCTTGTGCAAGCTAGAGAAGCACCACGGAGCAACACCCCTCCCCCCTTGGTTTTGAGTAAGGCTTTGAACTACGTGGTCCAGGGTGGTCCCATCTCACGACCTCTGCCTCCTGGGCACTAGAACAGAAGCACCCTGTAATAACAGGCCCAGTTCTCTAAGATTTTATAAACCAAATCTTAACACTGCAAATGACTTCTAACAGATCTACACAACTCAAGAATTATAAATGTAATAATCTGTTTTTCCAAAATAATACTTTATGCATGTAAGCCAGGCCTAAATAGGGCTGTTTTAAAAATCCATTATATGTAACAATTAATGAAAACAGAGGTCATGAGTTTTAAAGACTGCAAGAAAGTACGAGGAAGGCCTTGGAAGGACGAAAGGAAGGCAGAAAATGATGGAATTGTAACCTCAAAAAATAAATGAATTTTAAAAATCCATTATACCCAAAGGAATTAAACAGTTCCTTAAGATTCCTTAATTCCCAGGCAGGCATGGTGGTACACACCTGTTACCCTAGTACTTGAGAGGAGGCAGGAATACTATATGAGTTAAAGGCCAGCATGGCTACACAGTAACACCTTCCTGCAGAAGCAGGAAGCTGAGGGCTCACATCTTAAAACTGCCAGCAGGAACCAGAGAGAGCAAAAACAAACCTTTATACTTTTATCTAAGAAGCTTATAAAGCACTATACTACACTGTGCAAACAACTAAACACAGGTTTAAAACCTACTGACTGTGACTTACAGCCTTGAAAGCCATTGCAAAGTCGGCAGTCCGAGAAATTACAAACCCGCAGTCCACACTTCTGAAAAGGAATTTACCTAGCACGGTGGCCCAGTGAGAACGTCCCCTCCACCTTGTGTCAGACATTTACTGACCCCCACCTGAGCAGGAGTGCTGTGTGAGGAGTCTTGGGAGATGTGACCTGATTGAAGAAGGTAAGTCACTGGGAACTGGGCTGAGAGAAAGTTCCAGCTTGCTCTCTCTGGTTCCTGCTGGCAGTTTTAAGATGTGAGCCCTCAGCTTCCTGCTTCTGCAGCCAGGATTGCATCCACCGTCCCAGACTCTAGTCTGACCCTCTGGAACTGTAAACCCAGTAAGCCCTTCTGTAAATTGCCCTGGCTGAGGTGTTGAACCACAGCACAGAACAGTAACTAATTTACCTCAGTACCAAGTAGCCTAGAACTGGTAGGTAAGCATCAAACAGCCGGGTTAAGCTGGAACTGTACAAAAATGAATATCCATTTAAATTTCTAAAGCAAATGCTACTGGGGTGTTCTTAGACAAATCAAAGTATATTTACCTTCAGTCTTTGATTTAATGAATGTTCTAAATTTGACCAGCCAGACAATAAATTATAAATGGTATCAGTAAATAAAATGTATTGAGTGTTTGAGCTAGAGATACAGCTCTTGCTTAGCATGTACATGGCTCTAAGTTCAGCCGCCAATACCAGTAAAAAAAAAAAAAATTAAGTGCAGGGCGTGATGGCCTTTAATCCAGCATTTAAAAGATAGTCGGGTGGACTTCTGTGAGTCCAAAGGCAGCCAGGGCTGGGGTGAGACCTTGTCTCAAAACAGACAAAACTGCCTGCACGGCAGGCTCCTGTGGCAGGGGAGACAACACAAACAAGAGGGCGCCATGCTGGAGGAGCTCAGGGCAGCCAGAGGACCGCACCAGCAACTGCGGAAACTCCACAAAGCACTCTAACTAACTGCAAACAACCCAGAATACACATTTAGTGCACACATGTTTTAAAAATGACCAAGCATAAGACAACTTAAAAGGCAGAACTGGAGAGATGGCTCAGTGCTCCTCCAGCCCCGGGGTATCTGTCACTTCTTCTGGCCTCTGAGGACACCCACACACATGCTCATGCAGACAAACCACAGGCAAAAATAAACCTTTTAAGACATACTATTGGGGCGGCAAGATGGCTCAACAGGTAAAAGTTGCCTCATAAGCCTGGCAACCTGAGATACATCTTGGGAAACCTACGTAAGGGCAAATGAGAACCAGCTCTACAAAGCTGGGCTCTGGCCTCCGTGTGCAGGTGTGTTCACACAGACACACATGCTAGTAATTTTTTAAAATATTTATTTATTATGTATACAATATATGCCTGCAGGCCAGAAGAGGGCACCAGACCTCATTACAGATGGTTGTGAGCCACCATGTGGTTGCTGGGAATTGAACTCAGGACCTTTGGAATAGCAGGCAATGCTCTTAACCTCTGAGCCATCTCTCCAGCCCCGCTAGTAATTTTTTTTAAAGTTGTCTCAGCTTAAATGAAAAAAGCTCTGAACGTTCAGGGAATCATGAAATCTACCTTACAGGAAGCTACAGGGCTGAATTTTTATTTCATCCATTTTTCCAACTATTTCTGGAGTAGGAAAGATGGACGGATGGACAGATAGACGACAGAGACAGGCAGACAGAATGGAGTAGAGGGATGGCTCTAGTTAAGTTCACTTGTTACTCATGCAGGGAACCCATGTCTGGTTCCCAGACTCAGATGGTAGACTGCATCTATAACCCCAGTCTCAGGCAGTTTCTCCCAGCTCTTCAGGTACCAGGCCCACAGGTGTAGAGCCATACATGCAGCCAAACACACACACAATCACACACACACACACAAATTTTTTAAAATAAATCTTTAAGGGAGTAGGAAGAATTAGCCCAGTGGTTAAGAGCACTAGTTGCTCCTGCAGAGGACCCAGGCTCGATTCTTAGCACCCACACATTGGCTCACAATCAGCTACACTTCCACTCCCAAGGGACTGGATAATCTCTTCTGACCTCCACAGACACCAGGCATGCACATGGTACTCACACATAATGCAAACAAAACATCCATGCAAATAAATAAATACAGCTTAAAAAAAGGAAAGATAGGAAAAGAATGAAGGAAAACTATCCCTGCATGGTTTTTATTACTTTGCATGATAATGATTCCTCTATTCCTCATTTAAATGTGTAATGTTAACGCTGGAATGTTTGCTTACCTCCAACATGGCAACTAACTCTGACTTGGAAATGCCAATTCGGTCTCGGTCACAACTGTCAACTACATAGATGACTGCATCTGTGTTTGAATAGTAACATCTCCAGTATGGCCTAAAGAAAATTCAAAAATGGAAAACACGTTATCCCTTGCAAAAAACCTGACATGTCAACTTACATGCTGGACTTGGGTCATGACAGGGAGACGGTGATTACACGCCAGCCCACTCCACTCATGCTCAGAACAACGTCTCAATGATTCCCTGCTTCTGACAGAAATGCCTCTCGCATCACACTCGATGTGACTGAGTTAAAAGAAGAGTATTAAATAACAGGCCCAAAATTACATGTTCAGAGTAAATTTGAACTTCAGGATGAGAAAATACAAATATAATCTACAAAGAGCACTAACTATACCAGTAGGAAACTATACACAGACCTGATGAGTATAACTTACGAGTCTTAACCAGGATGGGTTTGTTTGTTTGCTTGTTTGTTTTTTCCCCCTCGAGACAGGGTTTCTCTGTGTAGCCCTGGCTGTCCTGAAACTTGATCTGTAGACCAGGCTGCCTCAAACTCACAGAGATCTATCTGCCTGCCTCTGCCTCCCAGTGCTGGGATTAAAGGTGTGCGCCGCCACACTACCAATCTTCATAGCAGTAACCTTACTACTGATCTAAGCTGGTCCCCTAAGTCTGACAGTCACAGACACTCGCAGCTGCTGAGTTGTGAGCGCTGAATTCCAGGAGGCACATGCATTTACGTCACCTCTGTATGGCCTTGTATGGATGACAGCTCTCGGAGGGGACGAGAGAAAACTGAAACAAGGCCGTTTCTGAGCCAGCCTTTCAGGCTTTCATGAGAGGATTCTACATGATTATCTGAGAACCTGAGCTCCTTAGATTTTAATTACTGGATGCTCTAAGAACATTCGTAGTTTCTAATTTTCCCTCATTTTCAACAGTGTGACCCTATCTAATTCCCAACAGAGACACATTGTGGTGTAGTGTTGTCGGCACGAAAAAGCAGCAGCAAATGTTAAATAGCGACAAATGACCTGGTGTTCGTACCGTACCTGATACTTGTCTGTCCTCCTAAGTCCCAAACTTGGAATTTGAGGTTCTTGTATGTCACCGTCTCTACGTTAAATCCAATAGCTGAAAGAGAAATCAAACCTGCATGTAGACACTCCACCTTGACAGAGTGTCCAGCCTCACTAAGTTTTAGCAACTGCTGGTAATTCTCAATCACATTATGGACTGGGTTATTATAACACTTAAGACAGTATGCTATGACACACACATGCCATAAATTAATAAGATCAGCACCACCTTCAGGTTACAAAGAATCTCCTGACTGCTCTGTGCACATTACTCACGCAAATGCTGGTACACGTGTATGTGTGTGGGCCAGAGGACAAGGCCAACACTGTGTTCCGCGGTCACTGCCCATCGACTGGGCCACAAGCACCTGCCAGCTGCCTCTCCACTGCTGGGACCATAACTGCGCACCACCATTATCCAGTTTGTTTTTACACAGGCTGTGGGGACTGAACTCACATCCTCAGCACTTTATGCAGGGAGCAATTCCAGTCCTACAAGTCTGCCTATCAAACTCCCCTGAATACTGGCAGATAAGCATTCAGAAAGTTGTTTGTTTGTTTGTTCTGAGACAGGGTTTCACTGTGTAGCCCTGGCTGTCCTGGAACTCGCTATGTAGACTAGGCTGGCCTCAAACTTACAGGAATCTGCCTGCCTCTGTCTCCAAGTGCTGGGATTAAGGATGTGGGCCAGAAAGTTTCATTTGAAAAGTACAGTTATAGATAGAAAAGCTGAAGTTCTGGAAGACAGTAAAAACTACAATTAACACAAAAGACTAGGTTCTAACATCCAGAAAGGACACAGCAGTGACTTTATGGGAACCAAGTTCTCTGCAGGTGGCAACCTTACAGACCCTCTGCAGACACTTCAAGAACTCCCATGTAACCAGGTCACAGCTGATCCTTGTGTAACCTCAAAAGTCAGAGTGAAAAATGACTTTTACCACTCATTGCTGTTTCCTATTTAACGCTGTGCTGGCAAACAATGCATGTGGCAGGCAAGCATGCACATTACAACTGAAAAATAAATCCACATCAACTGCAGCAAGCTCCAGTCTCCCTCAGAACTAGACAACTGCAGCAAGCTCCGGTCTCCCTCAGAACTAGACAACTGCAGCAAGCTCCAGTCTCCCTCAGAACTAGACAACTGCAGCAAGCTCCGGTCTCCCTCAGAACTAGACAACTGCAGCTCCCTGCTCATCACCAAGGGCACCATTTATGTGCAAAGGACAGGGCTGAAGGCAGCCCACGCCCACACTGTGGTCCACCCACTGGGCAGCACTGCAGAGGTCACCAAAAGCTACCCAGATGCAGAGGAGAAAGTCTGAGAAGTGAGAATTGGAGGAAATGAAAAAAAGGGCAGAAACAGTAAAAAAGAAATAACAGATATGCTACAGAATCCAAACATCCACTCGTAAAAGCAAAGCAAAAAATCCTGGAAGGTTCAGTGGCAAAATGGGGATTTTCTGACAGTAATGCAAAACACAGTTTAAAATCTTGAACGAATTATATGGGTTCTCCAACTTAACTTAAACGCACCGCTTTTACCTCTCTAGATCTAATTTAGCAAATCAAAGAGTAACCATCCCCGGGCAGATGGGAGTATCCGCAAGTAATTTTCTAAGACAGCAAGAAGAAGGCTATGAGCAGAGGTGAAGCTCAGGTGTCTCCTCCCCGGCCATTTCAACCCCAGCCTCTACAACTCCCACCTTTAAAAGTGATCTACAGAATTACCTAAGAGAAAATACACTGTGATTCAAGCAGTAAAAAATGCAGAAAAATGTACTTTGTGTGCAACGACACCAATTTAGCATCTATATACTCCATTCCACACTTGGCAAAGTGCTCTGTACACTTCACTTATTTACCCCTCAAAGCCAGTAGATGTTTAGTATCTCCATGAAGCACAAAGACTTAGTGACTTAAGCCAACTGTAGCTCTAAACAGACATCTGTTTGCATGCCTGGAGGGAACCTTAAAGTGCCTCAAAGCTCCTTAGAGTGTGTGTGTGTGTGTGTGTACTGCCAATATCATTTTCATACTAGAAGCTTATAAACCCCTATCAATGTATCATATGACTGATTTATTCAGAAGGCTGCTTTAGATGGAAACCAGAAACGTTCTATAATGAGTTATGAAACCAGTACTTACTGGGAATGGTAGTAACAACTTCTCCAACCTGCAATCTGTACAGAATTGTTGTTTTCCCAGCACCATCTAATCCCAAAATTAAAATCCTCATTTCCCTGGTTCCAAAGAGACTGGAAAAAATACTTGAGAAAAAGCCACCTACAAGACAATAAAAACAAAATATATTTAATGTCATCTTTTAATGTAGGTCCATAAAACATCTAACCTTTCCTTTTGACAGCTATATGCCTAATCAAATAGCAAAATATCTTCCCAGATGCACAGGTAGATACTTTTGCTTCCAGTGAAATATATTATGCAACAGCAAATAAGCAACCAGAGATGTTCCCTGGTCCTGCATACTGTCAGGCAGGCAGAAGACACACTAAATAATCAGACATGCAGACACTGCCTCAAGAGTCCAGTTCACTTCCCAATCAATAGAGCAAGGACAAGATATCCTCCTTCTCCCTAAACACCAGTCAGAGGAGCAGGGGCACAATGCAGTCCCCTGATGATAGAGCAGTCACAGGACAGAGGCATTACCAGCACCTTCGGTGCGCTTTGGAGCCCAGGCTGGCCTGGAAATCAGTATGTAGACCAGGCTGGCCTCGAACTCACCCGCTTGCCTGTTTCCTGGATGCATTAGAAACTCATTTTAGACAGTAAGGCTACATCCAATACTTTATGAAATATTTCCAGGAAAAATTATGCATCCAATGCACAAATGAAAGTATTTGTGGCAAAACTCTTTGCCTTCAAAAGTCCTAAAGAAAAAAAAATCACAATATCAAATGAGAAAAGGGAAAAGTAGGGGGATATAAAGGAGATTATACTCCATATCAATATGTACAGGCAATAGATGTGTATATATGCATATATGTATGTACACATATAGTACATATGTATATATGTGTACAAGCCCTTTTGGCTAGTGGTCCAAGTCTGTAATACCAGCTACTCAAAGCTAAAGCAAGAAGAGCACTGTTAGTCGGAAGCCAACTTTGACTACACGGTTGAGCTCAAGGGTAGGCAGCTTAGTGAGATTCTGTCTCAAAGTTTTAAAAGGGCTGGGACTGTCGCTCAGCAGCAGGGCGTTGGCTAACAGGCTCAAGGCTGACTTCAAGCCATAGTCCGCTTGCACGCGCACGGCGCGCACACACGGACACGGACACAGGGGAAGAAGACAGGAAGAACAGATGCCACCTTGCAAGCAGAACCTGGGAATGAATGGGTGTGACTTGGCAAAGTTCTTTTCGATCCTTTTACACGTAGGAGAGAAGAGGAAAAACAACACCGCAGGGATGCGGAGAGCTGAGCAGACTGAGGATGCTCGGGTTCACTCTGAAGAAAACTGGGGAAGGACTGAAGGACAGCAACTCCCTAGAGGCTCCGGCTGCCCTGGGGAGCGTCACCGTAGGGTGCGCCGGGACAAGGACCCTCACCTGGGGAACTGCAAACCTGCGAGCCGCGATGAAAACCTCACGCACCTGCCACCTGGCCATCCACCTTCCCCAGCTCTCCCCACCGACAGGTACAGTGGGCGAGCAGCGCCCGGCCTCGGGTTTTCTCCAAGGGACGCAGTCCCCACTGCCCACGCAGGAGCCATCGAAATTCCACCAGGGTCAGACACCAAGGCGAGCCTGCGGCCAGGCACCCGCCAGCAGAGACGGGGACGCGGGGTTGGGGGGGACCGAGCCGGGGGTCTGGTCCCCACCAGGGCACGAGCCAAGGTGGCTCCGCTGCCCGTGGTCCACCAGGTGTCCCCCCCGACGCTCACCCTCCCCACAATGCTCACCCATGGTGAACGGCCGCCGCGCCCTCGCCGATCCTCAGAGTCAGGCAGGCAGTCGGCAGCGAGCGACTCCTAGTTGAGCCTGGACGCCGCCACCTCCGCTGCTCCGGGCCTCCGGTGCCCAGGCCGACTCCCTCCGAGCCAGGTCGGCCAGCAACTTCCACGTCGTCCACCCAGCTGGGGGCGGGAGCTGGAGCGCGAGGCTACTGCGACTGCGCGGCCGGGCACGACGGCCTGGGCATCCGCGTCGCCGTTTTCGACGCAAAGCCTCACTCCGCCTGCTGAGCGTAGCCGAAGGGCACTCCGCCACGGTCACCACAACAAAAATGCTGAGGGACCGAAAATGTCTCCCGATTCCACGTTTCTGAACAGTTAGGCCTTCTGAGATATAAAAGTTGGAATTTTTTTCCGGTTAAATTCTGACACCAGGTCGTGGCGAATCGGCCAAGGCGAAATAAGAGTCAGCGATCGATGAAGCGAGGGTACGGGATGCTGGCGCAGGTTGCGGCGTCGCAGTGGTTGTGGAGCCTGGAGCAGGCTACGGAGGCGGTCCACTCTTCCCCAGATCCTTTCCGGCAGAAGCAGCCAAGATTACGTAATAATAACGAGGAAGCTTGCCCATGCTCGGTGCGAGCCACCCACACTCCCCGGGAGCCACCCACGGGGCTCCCTTGTACCCGAGGTGTCCTAATTTTTTGTCCTCTAGGTGGTCATCTGACCGCCTTTCTTCCTCCGCAGGATTGGGAATCCGTTGCCTCCTGCGACTTAGGTTGGAAGTTAGGTAGTTTTCGGTAGTCGTGGAGTAGTTTCGAAAGGGTTGAGCCCTCCCAGAGGCTCGCGTGCGTCCCAGATCGGATCCGCCTGGATCACCCACCGCCATGGCCAAGGAAGGCGCCGCTGCTGGGGCTGCGATGGACGTCCACTCTGCTCTGAAGGAAGTGCTGAAGATCGCCCTGGGCCACGACGGCCTGGCAAGAGGGATTCACGAAGCTGCCAAAGCCTTAGGCAAGCGCCAGGCCCACCTCTGTGTGCTGGCATCCAACTGTGATAAGCCCGTGTACATCAAGTTGGTGGAATCCCTTTGTGCTGAGCACCAGATCAGCCTGATTAAGGTTGATGACCACAAGAAACTCGGGGAATGGGTAGGCCTCTGAAAAATTGATAGGAAGGGGAAACCCCGGAAAGTAATAGGTTGCAGCTGTGTGGTGGTGAAGCGCTATGGCAAAGAATCTCAGGCTAAAGATGTCATCGAAGAATACTTCAAATGCAAGACATGAACAGCAACAAAATCGGCTTCTTTTCGTTTTAAGTTCCTAAAAACAGAAAAGTAGCACTATCTCAAACTCTTGCGTTTTCGCTGGATATAACAGCACTCTTTAGGTTTTCTTCCAAATGTAAACTTTGGATATTATGTCCTTATTTATAATGGAAATCATCTGTTTGGAAGTTTACAAACTGCTTAAGATTTGCTCTAGCATTATTAAGGTTTAATTGATAGTCTTATATGCATGTTTTACAGTGTGATGTTTTGATATGCATGTGTATATATGTATAGAGTAATAATTTTGGTATATGTATGTATGTGTATATATATTTACATATATGTGTGCATGCAGGTATCTCTTTGACATACTGATTTAATTAAATGGATACTACAGTCTCCATACTGTTTTCCATAATGGCTATAATAGTTTACATTCCTACCAAGAGTGTCTATTTTGTTTTTTACTTAAATTTACTACATAGATGTTGAATTAAATCTTCCAACACCCTCATCTTCGCCCAAAACCCAGGATGCACAGAAATATTCCTCACAAGGAAAAGTTGTTCTACAAAGTGAATTTCTACCTAGATACCTGTGAGGTCTGGAGAGTGATCTGTAGCAGCCACGAATGAATTTGTAGCAAAAGTAAGACATTGAGTAGCCAGTAGGAGATAGAAGCAACCAATAATAAAACCTCACTATTTCAGGTGCTCACAACATCCCAGAAGCAACCAATAATAAAACCTCACTATTTCAGGTGCTCACAACATCCCGCAGAAATAACTAGGGTAGCCCAGTGGGGTAAGAAAGAAAAGGCAGCATTGAATCAGGAACTTAGAAATCCAGCAGACTTCAGCAACAGTCCTCACTGAGGTGACCACCTGGAGTTCCTGATCAGTGTGTCCCTTAGGTGAGGCTTCCATGTCAAAGAGCAAAATAACAGCAGATGGAAACACCGAGTCAGTGCTGGGCGGTGGCGCACACCTTTAATCCCAGTACTCGGGAGGCAGAGGCAGGAGGATCTCTGTGAGTTCATAGCCAGCCTGGTCTACAGAGTGAGTTCCAGGACTGCTAAAGCTGTTACACAGAGAAATCTCAGGAAAAAAAAGAAAAAGAGGAAAGAAAACATGGAGTCAAGCTCTTGGAGTCATCCAGCAAAACCGCCTGGGGAAGCCCCGAAAGCCATGCCAGATTTCACCATTGAGAATTCCAAGAGCACGGCTTCCATCCCACTGCTGAGCTTCCCATGGCTCAATCTCTGCCTTTCTGTTTTCACCC
Organism: Ondatra zibethicus; assembly: GCA_004026605.1. NCBI lineage: Eukaryota > Metazoa > Chordata > Mammalia > Rodentia > Cricetidae > Ondatra > Ondatra zibethicus. The sequence continues at coordinate 61,123 of PVIU01004085.1, forward strand.
TAGGCATGCTTAGAACATGGAGTAAACACTAGTCACTTGTTGGAAATGCTTCACTTTCTGCCTGCTCTCAAGGACGCAGCAATTTTCATTTTGGTGTGTGTGTGTGTTCCTTTCTGCTTGTCTCGTGTGTGTGTGTGTGTGTGTGTGTGTGTGTGTGTGTGACTAGTCACTTGTTGGAAATGCTTCACTTTCTGCCTGCTCTCAAGGACGCAGCAATTTTCATTTTGGGGTGTGTGTGTGTGTGTGTGTGTGTGTGTGTGTGTGTGTGTGTGTGTTCCTTTCTGCTTGTCTCTTCTGGTTCCAGAGCCACGGACCAGGCTGACTCAGCACAGGGGAGATGGGAGTTTTAGGATGCTCGGCCCTGAACGAGCACAGCCAGCCCTGCCTCCAGCTTCAGCTTCAGCTTCTCAGCTTAAAGAGCACTTTGAAGGCTATTTGTAAATACATGTCTTTACATGCTTCATGCATGAAGCATGCTTATTGATTCCACTGACCTCACCCATTCTTTCCCCACATCTCCAGCATGAGTTGCTATGCTTGGCTGATCTTGGTTATTGCTACTTCAAACTTACAGTCTTATAGATTTGTCTTTGAGTACAAGTACAGAAAAATACTGAGAATATGAATTCTCTTTAAAAGAGGGCAAAGGAGCCGGGCGGTGGCGGCACACGCCTTTAATCCCAGCACTCGGGAGGCAGAAGCAGGCAGATCTCTGTGAGTTCAAGGCCAGCCTGGTCTACAAGAGCTAGTTCCAGGACAGGCTCCAAAGCCACAGAGAAACCCTGTCTCAAAAAACCAAAAATAAATAAATAAGGGCAAAGGAAAACTATGCCACATTTGTAAGTGAACTAATAGACATCACTATAAAAGCTGGGCAGCACAGCCGGGTGGTGGTGGCACACACCTTTAATCCCAGCACTTGGGAAGCAGAGGCAGGCGGATCTCTGTGAGTTCAAGGCCAGCCTGGTCTACAGAGTGAGTTCCAGGACAACTAGGGCTACATAGAAAGACCCTGTCTCCAAAAACAATAAGTAAAAAGGAGAGAGGAAAAAAAAAGAAGAAAGGAAAGAACAAGGAAGGAAGAAAGGCCAGGCAGTGGTGGCACACACCTTTAATCCCAGTATTTGGGAAGCAGAGATAGGTGGATCTCTGGGAGTTTGAGGTTAATCTGATCTAGAGTGATTTATTCCAGGACAGGCTCCAAAACTACAGAGAAACCCTGTCTCAAAAGATCAAAAAAAGGGGAAAAACGTCATTATAAAACTACTATGAAAATAACAAGTCCCTGTAGGCAAATTACAGAATCTCTGTTTTTCAAAACTTCCACAATAAAGAATAAAGAGTAATCTCTGAGGCTAAAGAGGTGACTCAATAACTAGAATCTCTCTCTCGTTTTCTTTTCCTTTTTTTTTTTTTTTTTTGGCTTTTTGAGACAGGGTTTTTCTGTGTAGCCTGGAACTCTTTGTAGACCAAGCTGGCCTTGAACTCACAGAGATCCTCCTTCCTCTGCCTTCTAAGGGCTGGGATTAAGTGTGTGCTCACCAAGATAGGCTAGATAATTATTTTCTCTAATTTTGTCAAATACAAATACACTAGATATTGTAACTAATTCTTACTTGGTAACTATTTTGTTGTATGTAATTTTACTATGTTAAAATCAGAACCTCCTTTTTTAACTAGACAAAAGGGGTGGTGCTGTGAAATAACCCAGGTAAAGCCAGGAGCCATGTGGCAAAATTGATTAATAGAAATGGGTTAAAGTTGTAAGAGCTAGTTAGTAACAAGCCTGAGCTACTGACCAAATGAGTTTTATTACTACCCAATGGAAGCAATATATATCCACAGTGTAAGGATTATCTCACAGCAAATTTTTATCCAAAGAAACCTAATTTGCTCACTAACTTTGTTGTCTTACGCTTATTGTCTTACATTCACTAAAATGTAAAATAAATGAATTTTTATTGTTATTGCAAAAGAGCACTGAGGTGTTTGATTTTTTGTTACTATTTGTTTGGTTGATTGAAACAGGATCTCACTCTGTAGCTCTGGTTAGCCTGTAACAACTCACTGTGTAGACCAGGCTGGTCTCAGGTGTGGTGCCACCATGCCCAGCTACATGCTAAATTATAGAATGAGATTTGAGTACTAATGCAATGATCACTAGTATAATTCTTCAATGTCCTTTAATATTATTGAATTTGTCACCTACAGTTAGTCATAAATGAACTATTAATGTCATACTGGAGGTCAAACTACCAAAGAGCGGTCCTAGTCAAGAGCGGCCACTAGGTGGAAGCGGTGGTTTAAATTCGCTGCTGTCAGACTCCTGTCCATTGGTCAGTCTGTTGGAAGCAATGAGCAGCTTACTATTTTACGTCTGTACTGGAACAGAGTCTTGCCGTGTGACCCATGCTGACACAGAACTGGTTTTCCTCCCACCTCAACTCTAAATGCTAGGATTTCATATTGCGTATTAATAGCCTAGCTTCAGAGTAGACTATTTACTCTTCTTTACTTTTTTCCTTTTTTTTTTTTTTTTACCCCAGAGTGTCACTCTGTAGCCCAGACTGGCCTTAAACTCATCCTGCTACCTCAGCCTCCCAAATGCTGGGATTATATAAGTGTGAGCCCCCACACCCAGCCAATTTAATCTTTTTCAGTTGGTATAGTCCATTAATAATTTACTAATTATTTTCACATCTAATTTCCCCCCATTTAAATTCACATTTCATTCTGAGGTAGAGAAAGGAATCAGCAGTTAAAGCATTTTGAGATTCTATGGTTCCTCGGAGAGAAAACAACTGAGTTTCTATTGCTTCTCTAAGGATCTTTGTAGTGATATTTCATTTGTATTTTAATAAATAAAGTTTGCCCGAAGATCAGAGAGTAAAACAGCCACTCTGGTCAGCCTTACAGACCAGGCAGTGGTGACACACACCTTTAATCCCAGTAGCCACACTAGTTTGTCATAGAAACCGGGCGGCAGTGGTGCAGGCCTTTAATCCCAGCACTAGTGAGGATTATAAAACGGGAGGAGACAGCTCTCAGGCTCAGTCTCGTTCTGAGATTCCTGGAGGCAGGATCACCATTTCAGACTGATGTAGGAGGTAAGAGCCAGTGACTTGTTTTGCTTTTCTGGCCTGAACACCAATATCTGTCTCTGCCTTTTTATTATCATACTACAGATCGATCTTGATGTCCTAAGAGATTGATGGTGGTGGCCACAGGCCAAGGTCTCCAGGGATAGGGGTAGGAAGCAGGAGTAGATCCACCCATGGCAGGCTTGTGTTTCTGAGCTTGGCCTCCCACCCAGAACCAGGAGGTCCTCGGTGAAGACCCCCAGAGAGAACTGGATGCCACCATCCAGCAGCCGTCAGCAAGGGGAGGCAGGAATACTGGAGGCTGAAGTGACACAGGAGGTGGGAGTCAAGAGCGTTCCCAGAGAGAGGATATTGGGGATCACGGAATTTGCAGCAGCACCCCACACCCCTGGGGTCCGGTGTAGCAGGCCCTCTCCAAAGAATCAAACAGGATTTGCTCCTTGATTTCTCGCTGGCCTCACAAGTAGTCCAGTACAGATCCCACAAGCTCATTAGCACAGGAGACATCATCTCCACAGTTCTTCACACCGCTCTGATAGAGATGCGGGGAAACAGCACCTAGCCGTATTGTGACTTTTCTTCCCTGGGGGGCTGACTTCCTGTTCCTGCAAAACCAGGCTGGTCTCAGCAGAGGACCTGGAGGCCATCCTGGTTTCCCTTCTCTTAGTATCTGGGAAAGTTTCAGACTTCCAGCTCGATGTGCATTCTCATTCCGCAGCTGCTGCGAGAGCCAGCCTTGCCTCTGCTCTAACATTGCAGCAGAGTCTGGGGTGTGGAGCAGAGAATTTCCCTTGCTCCCCTGGGCTGTTTCTGCACCGATATTCCTGAAAGCTTTGAAATTGTCCAAAGGCTTGAAGTTCAGTCCACGTCTCGATTCGGCCCTCCTCTATTCTTCTCCCAGACAATAGCTTGGTCCAGAACAGCCTTGAACACGCAGCTCCAGCTTCCCCAGTGCTCAGATTACAGGCTTACCCCACCATATAGAGTTTCTTCCTGAGGTCTTAACCTCTCCCACAGGCCCACCATTGGCTTTCTCTTTCCGTTTTTGCCAGATGGAGAAGTCTTGCTTTCTAACCCTTTCCATCCTTGGTCAGTTGTCTGCTTACAGACCCGACCATTCTCCCCTTACAACTTAGAGTTCTCAGAAGCAAAATGATTACCCCGCCTGGAAATCTCCCAGCTTGAAAATTCGTTAGCTATGTGACACAGATTTCACGTTGCTTGCTTACAGGAAGGGTTGGTTTTTTTTTCCCCCCTGCCCTTTTCACAGCTATCTGTCACAGTTCACTTTCCCTAGCCTCTAGTCACACTGACATTCGTTCCAGCCTGGTGACACTAACAACCTCTGTACAGTTCCCTCCCACTGTGTTCAAAAGCCAGAGTCACATTTTAAATTTCCACATACCCACATCTGCTACCGATTTCTGTGTAGCTAGTACTGACGTGTAACAAATTACTTTAGAAATTAGTAGTTCAGGCCAGGCACGGTGGTGTGCGTGATCCCAGAATTTGAGAGACAGAAGCAGGAGTGTCACTGTCTGTCCCAGGCCAGCCCATTTTACCTCGGGAGTTCCAGGCAAACCCAAGGCTAGCTACACAACCAGACCCCATCTACAAAACAAAAACCAAGGCTGGAGGCACAGTGTAGGGGTAAAGTACTGACTAGTATGCCTGAGGCCTCAGGTTCCACCCAGCACTACACATTCATACATAAATTCAAGAGATTAAAGCAACAGTAAAGTATGACTTATTCAAATTATATGGATTTGTTGAGCAGTTCTTTCGCGAGCCTTGTGTGGAGCTGGGGGCAGGGGTATTCAACTGGTTTGGTGGCTGGATGAGTTGACCCCTTTGCTCATATGGTCTTCCACTGCCCTAAAGGCTAACCTGGTCATGATATGGCTCCAGTGGTGACTTATACCCAACAGATGCTTGTGTGTGCACCAAGAGGCACACGCAGGGATGCTTAAACAACGTGATTCACAGAACCAAAGACCAAACAGCCCAAATGTCTGTCCTTGCCTTCTGTGTATTAGCTTTAGCAAATGACTTTGGGGACCACACTATATGAGGAGGAATGAGGAGGAGGAATTGTTTCGCAGGGCACAGGACTTTCCCTACCTGTCCCTGTATGCCAGCCTATCCTCACACAGGAACAGCTTATCCTCACACAGGAACAGCCTATCCTCACACAGGGATAGCCTATCCTCACACAGGACTGTCCTAGCCTCACACAGGGATAGCCTATCCCCACACAGGACTGTCCTATCCTCACACAGGGACAGCCTATCCCCACACAGGACTGTCCTATCCTCACACAGGGACAGCCTATCCCCACACAGGACTGTCCTATCCTCACACAGGGACAGCCTATCCTCACACAGGAACAGCCTATCCTCACACAGGGATAGCCTATCCCCACACAGGGATAGCCTATCCCCACACAGGACTGTCCTATCCTCACACAGGGACAGCCTATCCCCACACAGGACTGTCCTATCCTCACACAGGGACAACCTATCCTCACACAGGACTGTCCTATCCTCACACAGGGATAGCCTATCCTCACACAGGGACAACCTATCCCCACACAGGACTGTCCTATCCTCACACAGGGATAGCCTAACCCCACACAGGACTAGCTAGTCAGCACAGAGTAATCTGAAAGGTGACCCCTGAACACACGTGCCATGTGAAGAGTTCAGCATGGCCCAAGAAACAACATTGCAAAAGGTAACATGAGAGGTTGGAGAGACAGCTAAGAGCGCTTGTGGGGGAGACAGGAGGATCACCGCGGCCTACTGGCCATCTACATACTCTCCAGGTTTTCTGAGAGACTCTGTCTCAAGAAAATACGGTGAAAATAGCCGCCAAGGGTGGTGCACACCAGGGCTAAACAGAGAAACCTTGTCGTGAAGCACTAAAGCAAAAAAAAAAAAAAAAAAAAACCAACAACAACAAAACACAAACACAAACCAACTACATGTCTTTAATCCCAGCACTCGGGAGGCAGAGGCAGGCAGATCTCGAAAGGTGAGTTTGAGGTCAGTCTGATCTACATACAGAGTGAGCTGCAGGACAGCCAGAGCTACACAGAGAAACCCTGTCTTGATAAGGAAAAAAAAAACCAACCAGGCATGGTAGCTCAAGCCTTGTCAATACTCAGGAGGTTGCAAGTTCAAGGCCCACTTGGATTACAGAGAGTTCCAAGTTCAAAGCCTGACTCAGAAAAGTTTTGTTCAAGAAAGGCTAACAAAGCTTGAGTGGAGTGGTTGCCTAGGAACACGGAGGGAGGAGCAGACGAGCATTTGGAGAGAGGACTCGATCACCACAATGCAGGCTGCACACAGCACACCAGCACCCACTTGAAAGCCAAGTTTGGCTGTAACCCCAGTGCTGGGGCAGATCCCTGATGCTCATTGGCCGGACAGCCTAGCTGTACCCATGAGCTTAGTGAAAGACCCTGTCTCAAAAAGATAAAGTGGAGAATGATAGAAGACACCAATGTTAACTTCTTATCTCTTCCAGGCACGCATGGGCACATATAAGCACACGCGCGCGTGTACACTCACACACACATGCACACACAAGAGTATACCATGCACAACGACAACAATAATAAATGATTCATTAGTGAGGAAAAAAGCTTAAACTTCTTAATGTGGAATTCAAATCCTTCCACACGACATAGGATTCACTCTTTACAGGACTGTCTGATTTGGGCTTTTGTAAAAGGTTTTCTGTTACCGTAAAGGAAGCCATTCAACCTCTCTATGGCACAGCATCCTTTCTGAATTGAAGAATCGGCTGATGGCATCACTTCTCAGACATTAAATGAGCTAACGTAGCCAAAGACGAGAGCCAAGCAGAACCACACACTGATTTTGTAAAGACAGGGGATGCTCATGTTGCTGCCCCTGCCCCAGACTTCCCTTTGAGCAACTATGAAGTTCTATGCTCTATGACCTATTTACTGTGTTTTATACAGTTGGCCTTGTAATGGTCTGTGCAGTGCTCCGTGCTCCGCACTCTCTCCTTTATTCCCCATCATATGAATCCTACCCATCCCTTTAAGCTTCTCCCTATGCTATTCTAGTGCCCGACTCTTCACTCTTCCTCTGCTGTGCTACAGTATTCAGCAATGGTGTTTGGAATTTGCACCCATTGTCTCTAACCATTAGCTGTAGCCGATTATTGCGCTCATGCAAATATCCAGTTATACGCTATTCTTCTTTAAAACCGCGAGTCCTCACTAGCATTAACTGTCAACTTGACACAGCCTAGAATCACCTGACAAGAGTCTAAATTGAGTCCGACTGTGGTGGTGCACACCTGCCATCCCAGCACTCTGAAAGCAGAGGAAAGCGGATCTGGTGAGTGTGAGACCATCCATGGCTACATAGACAGAAGAAGGGAGGGAAAGAAGGAAGAAAGGAAGGAACGAAGAAAGAAAGGAAGAGTTCATAATTGTCTTTATTGGCTAGGTCTGTGAGCATGTCTGTAAAGGATTATGGATTATCTTGATTGGTAATTGACAGAGGGCCCAGCACACTGTGGGCAGCACCATTACTAGGCATAAGAAAGGCAGTTAACCATGAGCCCATGAGTGAGCCAGCCAGTAGAATTCCTCCATGGTTCCTGCTCCATGTTCTTGCCTTGAGGTCCTGCCTTGACTTCCTTCAGTGATGGACTGTGACTGAAAGTGTAAGCCAAATAAGCCTTTTTCTCCCTAAATTTCTATTCAAGTGGTTTGGTTTGGTTTGATTTGGTTTGAACAACAGGAAGAAAACTAGAGCCTGTGGTACTGGGAATTGAAACCAGCGCCTCACACCTGCTAGGCAAGAGCTTTGTAAACAGAGCAATATCCCTAGCCCCACAGTTGTGGGTTTTTTTTTCTTTCTTCTTTCTTATGAAGCTTAACATCGTCCCTCATATAAAGTAAGTGCTTAGAAGAGTTGTCGTTGAGTATTTGAACGAAGGACTCATTACAGAATTATGCCTCAGAATAAATCAGATGTTTTAATGTGTGATATTGTTTTCTAGAGTGTGGAGGAAATAGCCAATATGGAATCTCCCTAATCTACTCAAAGGAAGCAGGGTAATGTAAACAGTCTGGGCTGCTCTTCAGCCAACAGCACTAGAACCATCTAAAGTGAGTTTATCGTGAGGTTCAGCTGCCTCCCTTCAGCACTGGAGACAATGAAATCAGCTGCTGCGGCCCCTTCGTTCAAAATCAAACACACAAAGCAATGACTTTTTGGGATCACTTGAACAAAAACTAGTTCCATAGAGTGTTTCTTGGTGTGATGGATCCAATACCCAGTTTAAACGCTTGCCTTATACCAACTGCATGTCAAATAAAAGTGTGAACTCTCTGCCTGGAAAACCAAGACTCTTATTATCAACGTAGAGAAGTTATTTCAAATTTTAAAATTAAAATAAGGAAGTGTTTTGAATGTTGCCTAACTCACCATTGTGGGAAAAAGTTAGAAGCCGTTCTGACCATGCCATCCTACTTTACATTTCTATTGAATACTCGGATTTTTTCTTAACAAACTTGCAGTATTTGTCTCATAATCTTTAACCTAAATACTAATTTATAATTTTTGACAGAAGAATTATATTGTCAATGACCAGATTATTAATCAGGCAGAAGTTTTAGTAGCAAGATATTGAAGTTTACTGTGGACACTATAAAGTACTAACTCCACAAATCTGAAAGCAGTTTTTAAAATAATGTATCTATTGTATTTGTATGTGTGTGTGTCTGACTGTGTATATGTGCACCATGTGTGCGCAGGTGCCCCGGGACAAGAGAAAAGGTCAAAACCCCTGGAGCTGGAGTTAGAGGCAGGCGCTGGGAACTGGAGTCTCTGGAAGAGCAGTACATACTCATAACCCATAACCCCTAAGCCAACTCTCCTGGCCCTCCGAAAACATTTTAAATCATAGCGGATAATATTCCTATAAAATGTTGCAATTACCAGCTAAATAATAGGCCTAATAAAAGCAATGTAATACTTGTATAGGACATACAGAATATGATGGGTCTTAGTCCTGGTGTATTTTACTCATTTAAAGCTGTTCTCGCCGGGCGGTGGTGGCGCACGCCTTTAATCCCAGCACTCCGGAGGCAGAGGCAGGCAGATCTCTGTGAGTTCGAGACCAGCCTGGTCTACAATAAATAAATACAGTAAATATAAAGTAAAAGCTCCCAGAAAACAAAATATCTTTATTCTCTCTCACGTACCCTGTGTCTGCGTGCACTTGTATTTGTGTGTTCATGTGTGCATGTGTACGTGTGTACAGACATGCACCTGCTACAGCACACACATCACTTCAGAGGACAGCTTTGCAGAAATCAGTTCTCTCGCTCCACCTTGTTTGGAGGCGAGGTCTCTTATTTCTGTCCCTGAGCTGCGTACTCCAGGTTGGGTGTCAGCTTCTGGCCATCTCTTCCCCTCTTCCTGGGTCCCATCTTGACACAGGCATGTCCAGAATACAGATGTGCATCTGGCTTTTCTCTCTCTCTCTCTCTCTCTCTCTCTCTCTCTCTCGGTTTTTCGAGACAGGGTTTCTCTGTAGTTTTGGAGCCTGTCCTGGAACTAGCTCTTGTAGACCAGGCTGGCCTCGAACTCACAGCGATCCGCCTGTCTCTGCCTCCGGAGTGCTAGGATTAAAGGCGTGTGCCACCACTGCCCGGCGCTTTTTTCTCTTTTAAACCGGGGTTCCAGGGTTCCAACCCCAGTCATCAGGCTTAGGCAGCAAGTGTCTTTACCCACTGAGCTATCTCCCTGACTCTTATTGTCTTTCATTTCTTTTACTCTTCTGCGGTCATGAAATTTTCATGGGAGGGGGTTATCTTTAGCTCCGAGTTTGCGATCTCTCTGTCAACCTCTAATCCAGTGGTTCTCAAAATGCAGCAACACGGCCCATAGATGTGGTCTGGACTAGGAGAACCAAAGCAGCCCTGGAATTTTATGGAGTTGCAGGAGCTGGATGAACCCAAGACCTCCTGGCTCGGTCTTTCTGTTTTATAGGTGGTGGGGACTTTGTGGAGCCAAGGCCGTCTAACTCACAAGGCACAAAACCAGATTTCCTATTTTTCTTCAGGCTGGTTCCTTCGATCTTACTCAGACATGTAAGAGCATCCAGAAACACGAGTAGTGTGCTAAAGGGATGAGCAGAATTTCCATTCCTTAATGAGGCGCTGGGCTCTTTGTCTCAGAACTCTCAGTCCCGATGAACTGCCTTGGGGTTCAGCTGGGTCTCTGTGTTGTTTCTCAAGGTGTAACTATCTCTTTTTTCTTCTCTGTCTCTCTCCTTTCTCTGTCTCTCTTTCTGTGTCTCTGTCTCTCTGTGTCTCTCTATCTCTCTCTGTCTCTGTGTCTCTGTCTCTCTCTGTGTCTGTCTCTCTGTCTCTGTCTCTCTGTCTCTCTCTGTGTCTCTCTGTCTCTCTGTCTCTCTGTCTCTGTGTCTCTGTCTCTCTCTGTGTCTCTGTCTCTCTGTCTCTGTCTCTCTGTCTCTGTCTCTCTCTGTCTCTGTCTCTCTCTGTCTCTGTCTCTCTCTGTCTCTGTCTCTCTCTCTGTCTCTGTGTCTCTCTGTGTCTCTCTGTGTGTCTCTGTGTCTCTCTCTCTGTGTCTCTCTCTGTCTCTCTCTGTCTCTCTGTGTCTCTCTCTGTCTCTCTCTCTCTCTCTCTGTCTTTCTGTGTCTCTCTCTGTCTCTCTCTCTCTGTCTCTGTGTGTCTCTCTCTTTGTGTCTCTCTGTCTCTCTGTCTCTGTCTCTCTGTGTCTCTCTCTCTGTGTCTCTCTCTGTCTCTCTCTCTGTCTCTCTCTCTGTGTCTCTGTCTCTCTCTCTGAATGAAGGTCAGAGCCTAAGTGTGTCCCTTCTCCTGCCCACACTTTCTCTAAAGTTCCTGGTCCTGACATTTGGTAGCTTGTCTACCACTTTCTAACCTCCATATCAGCCTAATTCAAATAACGTGGGGTTTTTGTTGCTTTGTTTTCTTTCCCTTCTCTTCTGTTGGCAGCTGCTGAGATTTATGGTTTGCCTGCCCTGGTTTTGTTTGTTTGTTTGTTTTGTGTTCCCTTTAAACCCTAAAAAAATTTTCTAGAGAAGAATAAACCAGAACCACAAGTTTTTTGATGTGGTGGGGTTCATGCCGGAAATCCCAGCACTGGGGAGATAGAGGGAGAAAGGCAGCTGGGGTTATGTAGTGAACTTCAGGCCAGCCTGGTCTACAGAATGATAGAGACAGGCTTGCTTCTTCATACTCTTCATTCCTGAGACGCTTGAATGTCAGTCAGTGCCTGGAAATTACTGACTCAGTGGTTCCATAAATGTCTGTGTGCGCTGGACATATTCTATCATCCTTGTCCTCAAACGGCCAGGTTTGAAAACTAAAAAGCCATGGTTGTGGTGGAACTGAGTGGTAAAGACTTGCTGAGATCCCCACAAGGTTTGGTTTTGATCTCCAATAACAAAATCAGGTAAACATTGACTTTCTTTTCCAATTTTTTTTTTTTGTTTTTTGTTTTTCGAGACAGGGTTTCTCTGTAGCCTTTCCTGGAACTAGCTCTTTTATACCAGGCTGACCTGGAACTCAGAGATCCGCCTGCCTCTGCCTCCTGAGTGCTGGGATTAAAGGCGTGCGCCACCACCGCACCCGGTCTTTTCCAAATCCTTATTGTTCACGCCCGGCAGGTTCATCACGGGTGCATTCTACTGATGGTTAGCAAGTGTTTACCTTCCGTTGGCCATGTGCTCCTTGATTCAACTACAATACTTCACCTGATCTACATTTGAACCCTACAGGTAAATATCCTTGATTTAAAGTCAATGAAATCAACATTTAGATAAGTTAAACAGTTTGCTCAAGGTGTGTAACTAATAAATGACTGAGATAAAACTGGCCCAGGCTTTTGTCGTCAGAACTAGGCCTCCCGGGCGCTCTTGCCACATGTAGAGGTACACAGAAACTGGCTGACTTGGAATAAGAAACTTCCTTGTCGCTGGACCTGAGGTCGTGACAGCTGTGACTGTACACACCTATCACCCTAGCATTCCAGAGGCAAAGGCAGGAGGCTTGTGAACTCAAGGTCAGCCTGGACTAGAAGTCAAAGCCATCTTGGCTACTTAGTGAGGCCTCTGTCAAAAACAAAACAAAAACCCACCCCTACTGCCTGGCTGCTGTGATTTGAAAAGCCCCTTCTTCTACACCCTTCCATCGCTATGAACTTCTGCCTCACTACAGGGCCAGAAGGATGGAAAGATCGTGCCATGGACCAAAACCTCTGAAACCAATGATACAGAGCAGATCTCTGCAGGATCCTTCTGGAACTTCTGCAGCTCTCTGACCCTCACACCCTCTGTCTTTGAACAGGATGCTGCAACCCAACCCTGGGAACCAAGCCTGCAGTTAGACACGACCTGATACCAACTTTCGGGAAGACAAACGGATACCCTCACACATGCCAGCTGACCAGCAAGAGATCACATCTCATCCAACCGTGGCAGTAACTCTGGAACAAGTTGACAGCAGTTTAGAAAGTCCAATATGCAAAGAAGATTACACAGTGGAAGAAGCCTGAGACTTACCCCATGGTCACCTCTTTCCCAGCAGCTGTACTGTGTCATGATCACTGCCTGGCACGTGTCCCATATTTAGGACACTTTCAAATGGTGAGGGCTCCTCTCAACAAAGCCAGAGGCCTCCGCGGGTAACAGACTTGGCAGTGAAAGGCCTTTCTGAAACAGAAGGCGTTCCAGAGCAAGCCAATTATGGTTCCTTTCTTATCATAGCTTTAAACTAGATTTAAAAAGTTGCTATTATGTGTAAGATACTGGGATCTACAAATAATACCACAAAATATTACACATATATATTAGATGGGTTTAGGGTTCACGTAAGAAACCCCACTCTAGCCAGGCATGGTGGTATACACCTTAGTCCTAACACTCAACAATGCAGAGACAGGTGGATTTCTATGAGGCCACCACCACCCCCGTCTATTCTAGGACAGCCAGGGTTACATAGAGAGACCTTGCCTCAGATTAAAAAAAAAAAAAAAGGCGGTGCACACACACACAGAGAGAGAGAGAGAGAGAGAGAGAGAGAGAAGAAACCCCAATCTATAATATTAAAGCAATGAGAGTTTTTCTTCTCTAATGAAAGTCAACATCTCCAGACCTACAGCTGGAAAACCAAATGTCTCCCGTTCCTTAAATCACAGTGATAATTTCATAACAATGAATCTTAATTACATCGATTTGCTGTTTCCCCAGATAGAACACTTCCCTAGGGACCCGCTCAATTATACTGATTTCTAAGGGATGTTCCTGCACCCTTCTCCTGCCCCTCCCCGACTATCACCGTGTTTTACATTAGATACAGAGGACTTGGCGCTCTCGAGCCCTGTTGATAACAAGCCCTTTTTGTTTCCCTTGTACAAAAGTATCCCCCAGACGATGTCATTAGTAAGATTAAATCAGGAATTGAAGACTAATGGTTTGCCTTGATCCTCGTAGCAAATCAAAGAAGTTGCAGCGGGACTGCAGTTCGTCATTATGTACTCTTTTTTTTGAGACAAAGTCTCAAGGTCTCACGATACAGCTCTGGCCATCCTGGAAGTTATCATAAAGACCAGGCTGGCCTCAAACTCACAGAGATCCGCCTGTCTCTGCCTCCCGAGTGCTGGGATTAAAGGTGGGCACCCCTAGGGGCCTGGCTGCATTTTGGTTTCTTCGGTTCAGTTTTCCAGGACTTCCCAGAAATCAGCATGGCACCTCTAGGGAGTCCGATATTTGTAGGATTCTGATTCCTTTAGGGGGATAGATGAAGCCCACAACTTCTATACACACAGAAAGCAAATGTTTGAAATACTTGTTATGAGATTTTTTTAAAATAGATCTCACATTTACCATATTTCGTGCCAGAGAGTATAAAACAATTATCTTCAAAGGACTAGAATTGTTTCATTACGACTTTTACAGCCAGATCACTATTTTATTTGCTTGCTTGCTTGGGTAGTTCCTGTACGTGAGTGGATGTGTGCGTGCTTGCGTGAGGGAGTGGGTGCGCATGCGTGTGGGCTCGCCCGTATGGAGGGCAGAAGTCAACCTCACGTTCTTTCTCAGGAGCCATCCAAGCTGTTTTTTTGAGACTAAGTCTCTCCCTGGGACCTGGAGCTTATCAGCTGGCTGTCGCAGTGGCTCCAGGCTCCTTGTGTCTCTACTTGCCTAGCCCTGTGCCGCCCTGACTAGTTTTTCATGTGGGTGGTGGGGCTCAAACTTTGGTACCCATGGCTTGCACAGGAAGCACTTTCTCCCCAGACCCTAGTTTTCTGTTTTGCTACTGGTTTGTGTTTGTTTGTTTGGAGGCAGGGCCTGTCTACAGTAGCCCTGACTGGCCTGGAACCACTAGATAGACTAGGCTGGCCTTGAACTCATGGAGATTCATTTGCCTCTGCTTCCCAAGTGCTGGGATTAGAGACAAGTGCCACTATTCCCAGCAATTTGGTTGTTTTTTTTTTTTTTAAAGATAAGGTCTCATGTAGCCCAGGCTGGCCTCAAACTCCCTATGTAGTCAAGGCTGGCCTTAAACTCCTTATCTCCCTGCCTGCACATCCCAAATTCTAGAATTACATGCATGTAATCATCATACTTGGTCCAATTTGCTGTTACATATCTATTCATTTTTTAAAATGACATTTATTTTGGGTACACAGGCATATGTGCCCCCTCTACAGCACAGTACACATGGAGAGGCCCTGACACTCAGGCCATCAGCCTTGGTGGCCTATGTTTTCCATGCTGAATCATCTCACTGTCTCCTTCATTTCAAGTGGGTTTGGTTTGGAGATTTTGGTTTTTTTTGCTGTTGTTTTGTTTTGTCTTTGAGACAGGGTCTCTCTAGGGTCCTGGCTGCCCTGGAGCTCACTATGGAAACCAGGGTATCCTGAAGCCTCTTAAGTGTTGGGATTACAAGGGTAAGGGCACAGTGGTTTTACACACTCTAAAGACACCCAGTCAGGGTGCTTCAGGCAAGAGAAGAAAGGGTGCGACTATTTCTTTTTTGCGGAGTCTAGAAGTCTTTGCTACTAGTTTCATAACATCCGACACCCTCGATAGGTGTCAAAGAGGAAAAGAACTAAATGAGCACAAGTTCAAATTCATGTGACTTTCCCACGTTGATGCCAGCGAAAAAGCCAACACATAAGTAAAAAATAACTTTTGAAAGAAGAAAAGACATGACTAAGCAAAACTGGCATTGCCAAGCTGGTTCTTCTTTTTGTACAGGACTTGAAACTTGCTAACTCCATAGGAGTGTGTTTCTCATGCCCAGAGAGTCATTTTCACATCCCACATTTGCCAGATCAGTGTTTCCTTCCTTGTTACTTAAAAGGTTTCTAGATTTTCTGAAAGGAGAGAAGTTGATGAAGATAGATGCAGATTGCTTAAACAGTTCTCAAAGGATGAGGACAGGAATTGATTTGATTTGCACTGCAGAGGGCAAGGAACTTGGATGTTTATTTAATTTTGTTACTCATGGGGGGGAGGTGTTATATCTGTATTAAAAGTAAATATGATTTTAATATTTGTTCAAGTGGAGGAATTCTTTTAAAAATAGATTTGTCTTTATTTTATGTGTGTACTTGCTTGCATGTATATGTATGAGCATGTGTCTGTCCCCCACTCACCCACTGAGAAGGCAGAAGACGACATTGGATTGCCTAGAATTGGATCTATAGATTATTATGAGCCACCATGTGAGTTCTGGAAACCAAACCTGGGTCCTCTGCCAGAGCAATTCTTTTAACCATCTTTCCAGCTCCAAGTGGAAGAATCCTATATCTCATGTTGTCCTTGAATTGTCTCAAACTGCATGTCTTTGTACTGTTTGTAAGTAGTTCCAAGATGAAAAGAAGTCAGCTCTCCATGGTAACACACATACTTTGCATTATAGAAAACTCGGGGGCCGGGTTGTTCTCAATTTTTTCTCTTTTGTTTTGCTTTTCCTGACAGGGTTTCTTGGTGTAGCCCTGGCTATCCTGGAACTTGCTCTGTAGACCAGACTGGCCTGTAGACTCAGACATCCACCCACCTCTGCCTTCCAAGTGCTGGAATAAAAGGAGTGTGCCACCGCCATCCAGCTTTCTTTATATTTTCTTTTTTTTAAAGATTTTATTTATTTATTATGTATACAGTGTTCTGTCTGCATGTATGCTTGCATGCCAGAAGAGGGCAGCAGATCTCATTATAGATGGTTGTTTGCCACCCTGTGGTTGCTGGGAATTGAACTCAGAACCTCTGGAAAGCCAATCAGTGCTCTTAACCACTGAGCCATCTCTCCAGCCCTTTCTTTATATTTTCAACCAGTGTAATTTGTTTCTCTATTAGACTCCCCTGAGGGATGTGAGCATACAAACCACATGAAAGTACTCCGGTGGGCAGGGTCCACTAGTGTTCTGGGTACTCTATAGAATGGCTTGAAGTGCTGATCTTTCTCTACCTATGAAAACTGCACAGGTGTGAAAGGCAGTGCTGCAGGAAAGCTAACTGGTCGACCTTAAAGCCTACAGTGAGCACATCTTTGTTAGCCTTTTATTCATAGAAACCAGTTTTGGATTCACTACTTTATCACTAGAATCAAGCCCAGGATCTGGGATTTGACAAGAATTTACTGAAGGAATACATGATGCTGCCTCATCATCAAGAGCATCTATTTTAAAAGTGTTATACATGATGAACTGTTTTATACATCTTTAATAAAATCTCAGATCAGGAATGTCTTTAATCCCAGCACTTGCGAGACAAAGGCAGATGGATCTCTGTGCAGAGTCTTGAAACCCTGTCTTGAGAGAGAGAGAGAGAGAGAGAGAGAGAGAATTATTTTGTTTCTTTTAAAAAATTAAATATTAGCTGGGTGGTGGTGGTGGTCACCTTTAATCCTAGCACTCAAGAAGCAGAGGCAGGTGGTTATCCATGAGTTCAAGGCCAGCCTGGTCTACAAGAGCTAGTTCCAGGACAGGCTCTAAAGCTACAGAGAAACCCTGTCTTGAAAGAAACAAAAAAATTAAATATTTATTTTTTATGCTGTAGTGATATTTCATTTGTATTTTAATAAATAAATCTTGCCTGGAGATTAGAGAGTAAAACATCCCCACTGGTCAGCCTTTTAGACCAGGCAGTGATGATACACACATTTAATCCTAGTAGCCACACTAGTTTGCCATAGAAACCAGGCGGTAGTGGTACATGCCTTTAATCCCAGCCCTAGAGAAGAATATAAAACAGGAAGAAGCCGCTCTCAGACACAGCCTCATTCTCAGGATTCCTGGAGGCAGGATCACCATTTCAGACTGAGGTAGAGATAAAAGCCAGTGGCTGGCTGTTTGCTTTTCTGACTTTCAGGTTGAATCCCAATATCTGTCTCTGAGTTTTTGTAGTCAGTGGCTGCTCGTTTGTTTACCAACCACCCAGACTCTTGAAATAAATCACACAGAAACTGTATTATTTAAATCACTGTTTGGCCTGTTAGCTGTAGCTTCTTACTTGCTAGCTCTTACATCTTAAATTAACCCATTTCTATTATTTTATATTTTACTGTGAGGCTTGTGGTTTACCGGCAATGTAAAGTGCATCTTTTTCCTGCAGTGGCTACATGTTGTCTCTCAACTCCATCTACTCTCTCCACCTCTATCTGCTTGGAATTCCTGCCCTAGTCTACTAAGCCACTGGCTGAAACAGCTTTATTCATTAACCAATAAAAGCAACACATAGAAGGACTTCCCACACCATTCCTCCTTTTATGTTTAAATAAAAAGGAAAGTTTTAAGTTTAACATAGTTAAAATTACATATTACAAAACAGGTATCAAGCAAAAATTATAGTTACAATATTTATATCTACTTTATCTTTTATTATAACTAAGGAAAACTATAACTATTCATTCTTCAACTCCATCAAAGACCCCAGAAGGATATAATATTACCTAAGTTAACAGGAAGTGCATTGTAAGGAACTTCCAAACCTCTAGAAATGACGGAGACATCTCGCTGCCTGGACAGTCACCCAAAGTTCTTTTGTAACATTGGGGCACCCAACTTTAGCCTACAAGCCCATAGTATCCAGCAGACTTTTTCATGAAGCAGGGAATTTCAAAGACAGTTCCACCAATACTGGCAGTTTGACAGTCACTTTCTTCTGTGTCCTGCAGGATGTCTGGCAGATTCTTTTTATTCTTTTATGAAGCAGAAACCCTGAAGGACTGTCTCATCTTTATGTAAGTTCAGCAGTCATTTTTCTGTAGGTCCTGCATGTCCAGTTCATACAGCATAATATCAAGCAGTCCAGGCAAGAGCAGTTTCTTATTCAAATGGCTAGCAAACTCCATAAGGAAACTCTTTGATGCCTATCTTCCTCTTGAAGTAGATTGGTGCTGCCAGGAACCGATGTGTCTCATTGTCATGAAAAGTCCTAAGTTCTTAAAATATTTTAAATGCCATATTTCATAGGTCCTTCAAAGGTTTGAAGATTATCTGTCTAACTGAAATATATCTCTATATATCTAGAAAAACCTAACTAACATGACTATAAGCTTGACTATTATAGATGACTATTAACCTGTATTTCTTAATCATAGATTAGATTTTTAAATGAGCTGCACAAACACACTTTAATCAAGATCATATATATATATATATATATATATATATATATATATTTATACCAGATAAACAAAATTGATCTCAAATTTGTATCAATAAACTAAAATTCATACCAAGGCAAATCTCTATAGCATATTCCCCCTTTAAGTGTAAACAAACATTTATAAACAATATTTTGGAATTTGGGTGTACTTTTCTCTAAACTGCTTCCTGCTTTTTTGTTGAGCAAAGTAATTTTTGGGGGTGTTTACGATGACCTTTCAGAGGTCTTGGTCCAACAAACCATAATTGTGTAAAAGGAATCTACAGGTTATCATCCTCTGTGAAAACAAAAGAAAAACCTCTTTTCCAAAGCAACAATTCCTTAGTCCCCAAATTTGGAGTCAAGATACCTTTAAAATATATATTTTGGTTAGCTTAGCAGCCCATACAATGAGATGTCTCTTTATACTTGGCTCCTTCACAGTCAAAAAATTCAAAGAAAACAGAATAATATACATAATCCAGACTCTCTGTGTATATTCCTTCTTCACATGGCTTATTTTCTGTACTCCTTTACTCTATAACTGTCTGTACTCTGTCTCTTTAAAGGCGTTGTTTTATTTTTTATAACCAATTACTTCCTTTTATAACTGTCTATATTCTTTTTCCTCTCTCTCAGGCCTACATACATTTATTCAACACTGTGACCCATTTAGAGGCCTTTTTCATTTGAATTTGAATCTGTCTTTATTGTGTATCTGCAATTAATTATTGACCAGGAGCGCCTCTTTTTAATGCTAAGCAGCCGTGGCTAGGACCAACTCCATGGTCCTGCCTGCTTGCTCCACTCAGCCCAACATGGCAGAAGCATGTTCACTGCCTCTGAGAACCATTTTCTCCACCCCAGATCCAGGGTCTTAGTGGGCTTGTATCACCATTAAGCAATTTGAAACACACTGCTCACAGGCCCCGTTTAAATGCTCTCCCGAAAGAGTCAGAACCATTCATGCTGGTGGACCAGGAAGCCACCATATTTTTAAAGAAGCTGTGTAGTTTTTACCACTAAAATTGAATCAGGAAACCTCTTAAAGGAGCTACGCCTCTGCTTTCTGCCAGCAAACAGAGCAAGAAGCTGTGTTAACTGTTTTTCCTTTTCAAGCTCTCTCAGGTTTTTAAGTGGTTTTAGTTGACCACTTTGGCACCAATTTGTAGTCAGAGTCTGGTCGTTTGTTTCCCAGCTACCCAGACTTCCAAAATAATCACATAGAAACTGTATTAATTAAATCACTGCTTGACCTATTAGCTCTAGCTTCTTATTGGCTGGCTCTTACATCTTAAATTAACCCATTTCTATTATTTTATATTTTAAATGGGTCTATGGCCACACTACCCTGAATGTCGATCTCGAAAGCTAAGCAGGATCCAGCCTGGTTATAGTACTTGGACAGAAGACAACTTGGGAATACTGGGTGCTATAGGTTAAAAAAAACCTACTTAAATGAATATTGTTAGGCTTAAAATGTAAGCTGTGCCAGGTGCGGTGGTGAACGTCTTTAATGTCAGCACTGGAGAGACAGAACAAAATGGATCTCTGTGAAGTTGAGTCCAGCCTAGTCTACATAGTGAGTTCCAGGGCAGCCAAGGCTCCATAAAGAGACCTTGTCTCAAAAATATAAATAAGGACAACAAACAAAAAAAGTAATCTTTACCTTTCTATAAGAGCCAGAACAAGGAAGATTAGGAAATGATTCAAATGAAAAACTTGGCTTTAAAACTTAAAACTGGGGGGTGGTGGTGGGTGACCTTTGGTAATGAAATACCACGTACTTGCTTCTGTACTGAAGCTACACGGTATAGTATTTATATTTCCTCAGTGTTTTATTGTATGTGGTCTCTTCCACCTGTCAGCCAGGACCCTGCCCATGCCTACCTCTGAATCCTCATTCTAAGTCTGAGGCCCCTAACCAAGTCTCTCAAGCTCCAGGTTTTCTAACTCCTCTTCATCATGTTCTCTAGTGAACATGAGACAGTCACACTTAAGTATCAGAGTGAAAAACCAGCACTAAATGATGTCAAACAGTGGTTTTTTAAAAAAGAATTATAAATAACATGGGGTGCCAGGAGGGGATTGCCTGCCCCAAGTCTGAGATTTCCTGCAGGCTTTGAAAATTCTACCCCAGAGAAGACCAAACAGATGAAAGCCATCTGTCTGCCTTCTTCAATGAAATTTGCTGACTCATGCCTCACAATGTTCCTCTGAGAATGATTAGTTAGCAATCTTCCGACGTTTGAGCAAGAAGGCCAGAGGAGGCTGTCCGTGACGATGAGATTTAAATTAGCAGCAATATGGAAAGAAGTCACATTTCTTCATTCGCTCAATATTTGCTCAAGTAGGGGGGTTTCCCATTTTAAAAAGTACTTACATGGATAAAGGACAAAAAGAACTAAAAATATTAAGATAGCAGAGTGGGAAATACCATTAGGCAAATACACACATTTTATAGGAAAAGGTAGAGTTGCTCCTTTGCCAAGCCTCCCGTGACCACCCAGCTTATAGAAGATCTCAACATCAGGTTGCTTTTTAATGTTCAGGGCATGACATAAATAATAGAGTTCTGCCTATCATCTTGTGATAAAGCCCTGCCTTCACCACTAAAACTTTTCTTTCCTGACCACAGAAGCCTTGCCTGGTTTTGCTTGCTACTTGCTTGGAGAGTATCAGGCCCATGGCCCATATGTAATGAATACCTGCTGGATGAGTATCTGCCAACATTGTCAATCATCAACAAATTCCAAGTAGCACAGTGTCAACACGATATGAATAACCAACAGCTGAATAATTGTCAAGGTGTTGTTCACATGTTACAGGGACAGGCTTAACTTAATCAAGAACGTATTAGATTACACTGTGTTTGAGTGCTGAGGGGAAAGGCTTCCTGGTGGAAGTGTTGCAGCTCTGGGGGAAAAGGTATCCTGGTAGTCAGGAGCCAAGGAATACCACAAAGGCACACTACACAACAAATCTCACATAAGAGATTCATCAGAAAAGACACAAGAAGGTGTCTGCCTCAGCTGGGAAGAGAAACAGCAGGGAACTGAGCTGGAAGCAGGTTTATATAGGGTTTCTTGTATGTGTGTTGGAGGTCGGGGTCAAGAGCTAAGATTTCCATGGTGGGAATTGGTAGGATTTCAAGTCCTGATCTTGGGGCAAGTCCAGGGACTGGGGGGATTTCAAACTCAGAGGTTGGTGGGATTTTAAGATTATGGATTAGGTTATGTTAAATAAGCACAAAGGGATGATAAAGACCCCCAGAAATAGATTGCATACAGCTTTATTAATTTTGAATTTTCTAAATGCTAATGAGAAAGGAAGGACAGCTGCCCAAAGACATTGGATAATAGGAAAAAAACTACAGAATAAGTCAGCTTCTATACTTTCAAGATGTGTTGACCTCAGAATGGAAACCAGGACATGTGTTACGATGGGCAAGGAGTTTTGTTTTTATTTTCACAGGAGAAGAAAAGCTATGGATACCATCAAAATTGATAAAGACTCAATTTTGAACAAGAGAGACTTCTTAATTAGAAGAGATGATAGTTCATCAAACATGGCCGTTTAATCTAAACTAACCTATAAAACTAACAAATGCTTTTCATTTGATTCAATATAACTTCAGGAAAATAAAAACAAACATCTTAAGGAATTTAAAGACCTTTGCACAAATAAGCATCCAAAGAAGAAGGGAGAACTACTTGGAAAAAATACCAAGAAAAGGAATAATTGACCTAATATTATCTCTGAAGTCTTCAAAAAGACAATGGAATCCCACAATGATAATTTCAGCTGTACTATGATAACAACACTAAGCTGAAAAATACCAATTAAAGATTGGCTTTGGACCACAAACTGCTCAGGACAATTTCAAGCTGAGATGATCCAGTCTTGCGGAGTACTCTAGCCAGGGCTTGAGACAAGCCCTACACTTTCCCATTACTCAGAGACTGGACAAAAAAATGATACAGCTACAGGACTTAACAATTAACCCAAATTTTTCTTTTCAGGATTCCCCTAAAGACGCCATTGCCCCCAGACAACAGGAAATAAAGGATTGTTTTTGGTCTTGCATTGGGTTATGGATATTTGTCATTGTTTAGGGGGGTTGGTTATAAGTTGTTGTTGGTAATGATCAGGAAAAAAAACTAAACAAAGGAGATTAGATCCAGGGTTCCTGTTTTGAAAAGAAAAAAAAAAGGGATATAGATGTAATAGGATAAAAGGGTAGATTATTGAATTTACTCTGAAAAGAAAAAAAGGGACAATATAGATATGATAAGATTAAAAAGGTAGATTATTGAATCTACTTCTAAAAAGCAACTACTAGTTCTAAATATGTTACATTGGATTGGATTTTTGTATATTGTATACAAAATTAGTATATTGATACAAATTTGAGATTAATTTTGTTAAAACATGTATATTTCTAATCTTGTTCAGCTTGTACAGCTCATTTAACAATGTAATGCAAATTACTAGTTCTTGAAAGTTATATTACCAGCTGTTTGGGATAATAAGAAAATGCAGTTTAGTGAGTATTCACCTATTATAATCAAACTTGTAGTCACATTAGGTATGTTTTCAAGGTCAAAAGAGATATAGTTTATTCAGCAGCAGATGTATCTCATTGTCATAAAAAAATCACCTATGTTATTAAAACATCTTAAATTCCATGTTCTGTAGATCCCTAAAGTATTTGAAGATGACCTGTCTTGGTTTTTTGAGCTCTGCACCCCTCTTCGTTCTCTTGTCTCTCTTGACTCTTCCCTGCTCTCTCTATCTGTCTGCCTGGCCTTTTGCTCTTTCACGCTCCCTGTCCCCCAATAAACCTCTTGCATTAACTCTGTTGAATGTGGTGTGTTCTCTTAGTGGCAGACCTTGGCAGGGACCCAAGGAAAGATACCTTTCCTTTTTTTATTTGCCTTTTTTTATTTTCTTTTAATTGGTGCCAAAGTCTTGTTGGGTCCTAAAGCCCCCATCTGGAGGAGGTTGCCCCAAGAAACACTCTTAGTGTGGTTGATGCAATAGCAAAAGGAATTTTTATTTTGCTGCCATAGCAGAGGTTCCTCAGCCTCGAGAGGAGAAGGACCCCCACTTTGTCTATTACAGGCTCTTTTAAAGGAAAAAACCACAGAATCAAGGAGGGGGATAGTACAGAATCAAAAGGGAGAGTCCAGAAATAATTTGTCAACTATTTTGACTAGTTCATTTAATGGTCAGCTAACTCTAATTGATCAATGCTATGGCGGTTGCTGGGTTGGTTAAACAAGGAGAAACATTTGCAGGTTATCTGCAGGTTGTCTCACCCCAGTTCCAGAGTCTGGGTCTATTGAAGAAAGACTACAAAGGGGATAGAAAGTACTCAAAGCTCCAGTGCATGCGTGGTTGGTTACCAGGGTCCTGGTTCCCAGGAAGGGGGGTGCAGTAATGCTGAGGTGCCCCAAAGTCTTTCAGTCTCACTAAGGTCTCCTTAGTCTGTCCCATTGGTCTGTCCATGGTCTGGACAGGTCTCCTTAGTCTGCCTTTGGTCTGTCCATGCTGGGATCCTATCCACTTGTTTTACCCGCAACAGATTCACTCTCCCTGTATGTTTCTGTCTGCCCTCTCACCCTATACTGTATAAACGTTTGTTACAATGTGG
This sequence comes from Ondatra zibethicus, assembly GCA_004026605.1. Lineage (NCBI taxonomy): Eukaryota > Metazoa > Chordata > Mammalia > Rodentia > Cricetidae > Ondatra > Ondatra zibethicus. The sequence goes on from PVIU01004085.1 coordinate 85,570, forward strand.
GAGTCAGAGCTGGAGAGGCCAGCTGTGGCGTGCCCAGCACACACCTGTTCTCCCTTGTAGCAGCTACAGTAAGATATATACGGATCATTTGTCTATGAATTGATTCCAAATTCTAGAGTCTGATTCTTCAGAGGCTGCATCCTCCCCCCACCCCCAACCCCGCCCAAGTCCTGCGTTACCATCCACCCTGGATTATGTGTGTTTGTCTGGCTCCTGCAGCCTGCTCACATTCTCACAAATCCTTAACTACTGCTCACACACACAATGATCCCCAAATATCTTATACCTAAACCTGCTCTGCCACACTTCCGAAGTCCCTTACCTCCAAGGCTCTACTTCCCCACTCCTAAAAATCTTTTATCCCTATGATTTCTCTGCACACTGCTCTATATCTTCAAACTATACTGTAAACTCTTATACTGTAAACTTTATACTATAAACTCTTAAGACTATACTGTAAACTCTATACAGTAAACTTTTCAGACTATACTGTAAACTCTATACTGTAAACTCATCTCGGGGTTTGTAAATTGCTCATCTGGCATGGTTTAAAATCCACGTAATTTGTAACAAAGTCTGTCTCGGGCAGTTTTGTTTGTCTCCTTAGAAAAGTTTGGTTAAGCCGGGCAGTGGTGGTGCACACCTTTAATCCCAGCACTAGGGAGACAGAGGCAGGCGGATCTCTGTGAGTTCGAGGACAGAAGAGCTAGTTCCAAGACAGGCTCCAAATCTACAGAGAAACCCTGTCTTGAAAAACCATTGAAAAAAGAAGTTTTATCTGCAACTTCCCGCTCCCGTGGGCTCCACACTAGGGTTCAGCCCCAGCAGCTTTTCTGGAGCCTGGAGTGGTCCTAGGAAACCCCAGGTAAGATGCACCCACTGCCCTCTAAACCCTTTAAAGCCTGTCCAACAACCTCAGACTACCCACCCCACCCCAGGCACCATATCCCAGCCTACGACTTTGGAAGAAGTCTTTACTAGAGGCCAGGCAAGATCTAAGAACCCCAGGTAAGACACCATCCACTGCCAGCTAACACTCTTTAAAACCTGCTTAATAACCCCAGACTCTACCTCCTTCCCTGGGCTCCATACTAGGGCCCACAGTCCCAGAAGCCTTAAGGGAGGCCAGGCTGGTCCTAGGAACCCCAGGTAAGATACTACCCACTGCCCCAAAAACCCGTTTAAGCCTGCCCAACAACTCTAGACTGTACACCCCTCCCCTGGGCTCCATATCCTGGTCTGCAACTTCAGAAGAAGACTTCTGTTTTACCAGAGGCCAGGCCAGATCTAGAGACCCCAGTGCTGTCAGCTGTACTGGAGGCCCAGACCAGATCTAGGGATCCAAGACTGCACTCCCTCACCTGTGATAGGGAAACTCTGTCAACCAACCACATCTAATGAAGGCGGGACTACCTGCAGCCGAGGAGGAAAAACTGGGAGAATTCAGGTGCGCACTCTCTCTGCACCCCAGCTAGACATATAGGAAGTCGGACCTCCCACTCTTGTAGCTTTGAGTTTTCCCCTTACAACCATTAAAATATAATTGTTATTCTTGAGCTGGCCTAGTTATTCATCGTACTGACCTAATTCGATACACTTGGCGCCCGGTTGGTGGGTCTTTTAGAGCCTCTTGCGGCTCTGGCCAGCTACCGCCGCGCAGAGGATCCACTAGGATCTCTGGTCAGCCGGCCATGCTGCATTCATTTGGGCATAGACTGTCCCAGCTTCCCCCGGCTGCCACTCGCCCCCCCCCCCGACCCTCCGCTGTGTCCCCAAGCCCTCACCGCTCAGTGCCTAGAGAATGGGAAAAGATCTTCACTAACCCCACATCAGACAGAGGTCTGATCTCCAAAATATACAAAGAATTCAAGAAATTGGACACCAAAACATCACATAATCCAATAAAAAAAAATGGAGTACAGACCTAAACAGAGAACTCTCAACAGAGGAATCTAAAATGGCTGAAAGACACTTAAGGAAATATTCAACATCCTTAGTCATCAGAGAAATGCAAATCAAAACAACTCTGGGATTCCATCTTACACCTGTAAGAATGGCCAAGATCAAAAACACTGATGACAACTTATGCTGGAGAGGTTGTGGGGAAAAGGGAACACTTCTGCATTGCTGGTGGGAATGCAAGCTGGTACAACCCCC
>PVIU01004085.1:87826-104244 GCA_004026605.1 Ondatra zibethicus
CAACCTTCCTCAAGACCCAGTAATACCACTTTTGGGTATATATCCAAAGGATGCTCAATCGTGCCACAAGGACATGTGCTCAACTATGTTCATAGCAGCTTTGTTTGTCATAGCCAGAAACTGGAAACAACCTAAATGCCCCTCGATCGAAGAATGGATAAAAAAAAAATGTGGTACATTTACACAATGGAGTACTACATAGCAGAAAAAAATAACGACAGCTTGAATTTTGCAGGGAAATGGATGGAACTAGAAAGCATTATTTTGAGTGAAGTAACCCAGACACAGAAAGACAATTATCACATGTACTCACTCATAGGTGGTTTTTAAACATAAGGCAAAGAAAACATGGGAAGTAGAAAGTATAAAAAGACAAGATCTCCTGAATAAATTGGGAGCATGGGGACCTTGGGGGAAGGTTGAAGGAGGGAGGGGAGTGGCAGGGAGGGGAGCAGAGAAAAATGTAGAGCTCACTAAATATCATGGGAAAAAAAAAAAGAAAAGCCAAACAGGGAATCCTGGAAATGGAACATATGGGTAAGCAAACAGGAACTACAGATGCAAGCGTCACCAACAGAGCACAAGAGATGGAAGAGAGAACCTCAGGCACTGAAGACATGATAGAGGAAATAGATTCATCAGCCAAAGAAAATGTTAAATCTAAAAAAATCCTAACAAAACATCTAGGAAATCTGGGGCAAACCTAAACATTGTAGGACTAGAAGAAGGAAAAGAAACCCAGCTCAAAAACCTAGAGAATATATTTAACAAAATCAAAGAAGAAAAATTTTCCAACCTAAATAAAGACATGCCCATGCTGGCCAGTGGTGGCACATGCCTTTGATTCTAGCACTCGGGAGACAGAGGCAGGAAGGGATGGAGGATGAGAATATGAGGGACAGTTGGGGAGGGACAAGGAGGGAGAGCAGTCAAAGAGATATCTTGATAACCATTATGGGGTTAGGGAGAAACCTGGTGATAGGGAAATTCCCAGGAATCCACAAGGATGACCCTAGCTAAGACTCCTAGCAATAACGGAGAGGGGGCCTGAACTGCTTGCCCCTGTAATCAGATTGCTGACTACCTTAATTGCCATCATAGAACCTTAATTCAGTAACTGATGGAAGCAGTTGGCAGAGATCCACAATCAAGAACCGGGCGGAGCTCCTGGAGTCCAGTGGAAGAGAGGGAGGAGGAATCACATGGGCAAAGGAGGCCAAGATCATGATGGGGAAACCCACAGAGAGCTGAGCTTGTAGGAGCTCATGGATTCTGGACCCACAGCTGGGGATCCTGCACGGGATCAAGCTAGGACTATTGCATGTGGGTGACAGTTGTATGGCTTGGTTTGTTTGTGGGGCCCCTGGCAGTGGGACCAGGATCTATCCTCTGGTGTATGAGCTGACTTTTTGGAGTCTATTCCCTATGGTGGGATGTCTGCTCAGCCTTGATGTAGTGGGGAGGGGCTTGGTCCTGTCTCAACTTGATACGCCAGACTTTGCTGACTCCCCATAGGAGGCCTTACCCTTTCTGCAGAGCGGATGGGGGTAGGGTGGGTGGGAGGTAGGGGGTGTGAGGGAAGAGGGTAGGGAAAGAACTGTGGCTGGTATGTAAAATGAATAAAAAATTTTAAAATAAAAAAAATAAAGCTGGCTTTGGAGTTGGAGCATGGCTCTCTCTTTCTCTAAACCCAAACATGTTTGTTAAAGTTAGATCCAAAATATCGCTTACTGTGTCATCAGAGAAATTTATTATTGGGAAGCAGAAAAACCTATTTCCACCTTGGAGGAAAGAACAACTTTCAAAGGTCTTTTAAAGGCAAGCGTCTTTTGCAGATGAATATCAGAAACACAGAATAAATTCTTTAATAATGACATATACATATACTGCTTAAATAATGAGACCTCAATCACTGACAGATATTTTTTCTCTTAAAGATTTATCATTTTTAATTTTTTTTTTTTGGTTTTTCGAGACAGGGCTTCTCTGTGGCTTTAGAGCCTGTCTTGGAACTAGCTCTTGTAGGCCAGGCTGAGCTTGAACTCACAGAGATCCACCTGCCTCTGCCTCCCAAGTGCTGGGATTAAAGGTGTGCGCCACCCCCGCCTGGCTCATTTTTAATTCTAAGTATGTGCTGGGGTCTGTGTGTTTAAGTTCAGGTGCCCATTGAAGCCCTTGGGATGCTTTGATTCACAAGAATGGTTCTGCTCTCAGGTTTCTGGGGTGTCCAAGATCCTGGCCCCAACAAAGCAGACAACAGGAACGTTTTCCTCAAATGACAGAACAGTGGTAAAGGCCTTGAACTCCAGAAAGACGCTGTTTGACCTCACCACAGCCCTGGAGACAACCTTACCCGGAGGTGAAAATGTTAAGATTAAAGGAATTAGCTAGCACCTGAGAAGTGCTTAAAACAGGGCACACCTAGCACACTGGAGGTTACCAGCCTGATGGTTCTCAGGTTGTCTGGGTTTGCGTGAGAGGGTTTCTACTGTTCAGTTTAGATGTCCTTCCTTTCTCCCTCCCTCCCTCCTTCCCCCTTCCCTTCCCCCATCTCTCTCCTCCCTCCCCCCCCTCCCTCCAAGGTCAAATTGGCTGGCCTGGAGCTCACTACAGAGACCAGGCTCCAGGCTATCCTTGTGTTGGAATTAAAAATAAACACACCCTGGCTTCTGCTGTTTAAAGTTTGAAAGAGCCGTGGATTGGGAGTCCTTTCAGTTTTAGGTATGTGGGGAGAGTCGGTAGCCTCCCATACACCAGGTCAATTCTGCCAGTGGCTTGGAAAAATACCTGCCAATCCCATGTCTGGTAATGACAAGATTCTGAAAGACGCGTCCTTCCAGTTCACACCTCTGGAGACTCTCAAAGCCAAGGGGCACAAATCTGTTTGCACTGGCGCGTATTGATAGAGGACCCTCAGACGAAGGTGTGGTCCGAGCTGAATTTTACTTTTCAGACTATTAAGGAGAAGGTAGAGGGAAGAGTCAGTCATTTTCATAAAGTATTTTCATAAAGGTGAGGCTTTGCCTGCGGCTTTATTTAACCCTCGTCCTGTAACAAACAACGGGGGTCTGGAGAGATGGCTCAGTGGTTAAGATCACTGGCTGCTCTTCCAGAGGACCTGGGTTCAACTACCAGCACTCATATGGTGGCTCACAACCATCTGAAACTCCAGTTACAAGGGATCTGATACCCTCTTCTGACCTCTATGGGCACCAGGCACGCATGTGACGCACAGACAGATGCATAAAAAGACAGACAGATGCATAAAAAGCCAATAATTTTAGAATCAAGCTATTGGCTTTTATTACTCACGTGCCCCATAGGAAAAGGTGTGTAGTAAACAGGGTGGGGCAGGACCACACAACTCGGCGTTGGCTCACACTACTCTGCATACATGTAGAGGCAGCATTGCCCTCAGAGCAGACACAGGAGGTACACTGGTCAGATGTGGCCTTTGAGGCACACGTGAAGCAGCAGGGAGGCCAGTATGTGTGCAACAGAAGCCACTTATGGCCCACTGCCCACCGAGGCTTCTCCCCACTGGTGGGACCATTTGAGTCCTGTCCTCCAGCTGCTCTTCCCTGCTAGAGAGCTTTCCTTTCCTTCTGATTTGAGTTAACGAAAGCTGTGTCAAAAGTGTTTACCAGCTCTGCTTCACGAGCACGCGTTGCCTTGAGGATCAGAGGATAAGGTTTTCACCTGTTGGCCCACCTGACTGTTGGGGATATAAGCCTCCATGGTGCTATTGAATAAAGGGGCTTCTTACCAGTGACTGGAGGTCTCTGTCTCTGTCTGTCTGTCTGTCTGTGCTGTCTCTGTGTGTCTTTGTATGTTTCAACCTCCAGCCCCTTGCCCGAAGCTCGCGAACTGTATGGTAGCGCACACAGTGCAGACAGGCATTGTGCACTGCACCCCACCACGGAACTTCTGTGTCCAGAATCTCAGAGAAGATGAGTCTGACAGGGTAGTGTTCTGTATTTGGTTTCCTTCATTAAGGTGGCATTTTGAGATTCATCCCTGTGGAAAGGACATATATCAATAGTTCCTTTTTATTTATTTTTTATTTTTGGTTTTTCGAGACAGGGTTTCTCTGTGGTTTTGGAGCCTGTCCTGGAACTAGCTCTGTAGACCAGGCTGGTCTCGAACTCACAGAGATCCGCCTGCCTCTGCCCCCTGAGTGCTAGGATTAAAGGTGTGCGCCACCACCATTGCCTGGCTAGTTTTTTGTTTTTTTTTTAAACTTGTTTGCTTGCTGTCATAGCCAGAAACTGGAAACAACCTAAATGCCCCTAGATCGAAGAATGGATAAAAAAAAATGTGATACATTTACACAATGGAGTACTACATAGCAGAAAAAAATAACGACAGCCTAAATTTTGCAGGAAAATGGATGGAACTAGAAAGCATTATTTTGAGTGAGGTAACCCAGACACAGAAAGACAATTATCACATGTACTCACTCATTCACTCATAGGTGGTTTTTAAACATAAGGCAAAGAAAACCATCTTACAAACCACAATCCCAGAGAATTTAGACAACAATACGGACACTAAGAGAGACCTACATAGATATAATCTACGTGGGAAGTAGAAAGTATAAAAAGACAAGATCTCCTGAATAAATTGGGATCATGGGGACCTTGGAGGAGGGTTGAGGGAGGGAGGGAGGGAGGGAGGGAAGGAGGGAGGGAGGGGAGTGACAGGGAGGGGAGCAAAGAAAAATAAAAAGAGAAAAATAAAAAAAAACTTGTTTGCTTGCACAAGAGTTGGCAGGACTTTGTGGTGTATCCAGTCACGGTCCATTATGAATATGTAATAATTCTGTGACCATTTTCATATAAGTCCTTCTACTGATGGATGTTTTCATTCCTCTTAAGTAAATAAGTGTAGAATTCCTGGGTTCGGGGGCAGGTGCTTATTTAGCTTTCTGAGAAATCAACAAATGATTGTGCATGGTGGCTCCTCCCTATAAGCCCAGTACTTGTGGGTGCTGAGGCAGAGTTGTCATGAGTTCAAGTCCAGCCTGCACCTGATCTCAGAGAGAGTTAGCAAGTTTGTTTTCAGGACTTCTTCTACTTTGTCTTCCCACAGAAAAAAACCAGCTGAGCCCATCCATACCAACACACGGTAGCTGTCTTTTGTATGTGTCTCTTTTCCTGACCAGGATTAAAGCCGCGGCTTCATCGGCTGGGTCCAGCTCCATTCCTTAGCTTTCTGAGATTCCAGCCTCATGGTGGAGGTACCTGCTGGAGCCATGTTTATTGTCACAACTCTATGGCACTTCAAGGTCCCTGCCACCTCCAAAAAGCACTCAGTCAGCTTTTCATCAACACCATTTAAGTGTTTTGTGGCACAACCTCTTAAAAGAGCTGCAAGGTTTTGCAGCTAAAGCTGAGTTAGGAAACCTCTCGCTTATTTATTATTTTTTATTTTATTTTTTGGTTTTTCTTTTCGAGACAAGGTTTCTCTGTAGCTTTGGTGCCTGTCCTGGAACTAGCTCTTGTAGACCATGCTGGCCTCAAACTCACTGAGATCCACCTGCCTCAGCCTCCTGAGTGCTGGGATTAAAGGTGTGAGCCACCGCTGCCCAGCAGGAAGCCTCTCTTAAATGAGAGCACTTGCTTCTAGCAAGCAGAGCCCACCTGAGAAAGTGCTGCTATCAATAAGCCATGCTTTACTCTATTTTCTTTTTTTTTTTTTTTTTGTCTAGAATTACTTCCCGAGCTCTCTCAGGCTTTATGTGGATGTAGTTGTTCACGTGGGTGCCATTCTGTTGGCTGAGGTTTTTGTTCTGCCCAGTTCCCACAGTCGTTAAGTCCCAAAGAAATCACACAGAGGTCTACTGATTTACTCATTAGCTCAGGCTTCTTATTAACCCTTATACCTTATATTAGCCCATTATTCTTGTCTATGTTAGCCATGTGGCTCAGCACCTTCTTCAGTGAGGCAGTCACTTCTTGCTTGCTCTGTGTCTGGATCACAACTTGGTAGTTGTCTTGTAAATATAGCAATTTTATTATATATGTGGGATATGGGGTTTTAATTTAGTTACATGTTTTCTGATTTATGTTTTACTTATTTTCTAATTTCTTCTTTGAATTTTATTTATTTATTTATTTGGTTTTTCGAGACAGGGTTTCTCTGTGGCTTTTGGAGCCTGTCCTGGAACTAGCTCTTGTAGACCAGGCGGGCCTCAAACTCAGAGAGATCTGCCTGCCTCTGCCTCCTGAGTGCTGGGATTAAAGGCGTGCGCCACCACTGCCCAGCGAATTTTATTATTTATTTTACAACCTGACCACAGTTTCCCCTCCCTCCTCTCCTCCTCTGTTTTTTTTTTTGTTGTTGTTGTTGTTGGTGGTGGTGGTGGTGGTGGTGTTTTGTTTTGTTTTTGCTTTTATTTTTATTTTTTGAGATAGGGTTTCTCTGTGATTAAAGGCGTGTGCCACCGCTGCCTGGCCTCTCCTCCTCTGTTTTTATTCAGAGCAGGCCTCCCAGGGATATCATCACCCAGCCACGGCATATCAGGTTACAGTAAGACTAGGCACCTCCTCTCCTATTAAGGCTGTACTAAGCAACCCAGTGAGAGGAATGGTGTCCCAAATGCCAATAACAGGGTCAGAGACAAGCCCTGCAGGCTCTCACTGTTAAGAGTCCTGCAAGAAGACCAAGCTACACAACTGTCATGGGTATGCATAGGGCCAAGGTCAGTCCCACACAGGCTCCTGGTTGTTGGTTCAGACTCTGTGAGTTCCTAGGAGCTCAGGTTGATTCTGCAAGTTTTCTTGAGATGTCCTTGACCCCTCTAACCTCTACGATCCTTCTTCCCTCTCTTGCCCAGGATTCCTCGAGGTACCCCCTAATGTTTGGCTATGGGTTGCATCTGTTTCTATCAGTTATTGAATGAAGCCCCTCTGACGACAGTTGGGGTAGGCACCAATCTATGATTGTAACAGAATATCATTAGGAATCATCACATTGATATTTTTTTTTTCTTCCAGACGTGTTTGGCTCTATCCGAGGTCTCTGGTCCATCCAGTCTCTGGGTCTTGGTGCTCCAGGCAGTATCAGAGATAGCACGGGTCTCAGGCTAGAGTAGTCATTGGTTGGCCACTTCCACAATCTCTGCACCACCTTTACCCCTTAACATCCTTTCCAACACATGGCAAAGACAGGACAGACTGTCGGTTGGAGGTCATGTGACTGGGTTGGTGTCCCAGTCCCTCTGCTGGAAGTTTTGTCTGGTCACAGGAAATGACCAATTCAGGCTATGTTAACCCCACCGGTGGAGAATAAGACCACTACCACAATTTAAGGCCAAATCGGAAGCACGCTTTAATTAAATACTGGCCAGGTAGATGGACTCTAGCCAGGCCCATACTCAGATTCTCAGGGTTTGCAATAGCTTAAGTATTCCCCAGCAGGTTCAATGGAGACAAGTGTACATTCCGACATCTTTCCTGCCCACACATGGTCAACATATCAGGTGCAGACTGGGGTAAACAAACTTGTTTAGAGGAGTGAGAACATGTGGTTTGTTATCTCTCACACACAACCGAGTCCAGCAGTTCAGTAACCATCTGTCCTTGCGTTTGCAGATCAGAGGCCTGTTTTGTTTCACGCTTCTTTACGGCACAGTGATTAAAATTTAAAACGAGCTGGGCAATGGTGGCGCACACCTTTAATCCCAGCACTTGGGAGGCAGAGGCAGGCGGATCTCTGTGAGTTTGAGGTCAGCGTGGGCTACAGATTGAGTACCAGGACAGACTCCCAAGCTATAGAGAAACAGTCTCAAAAAAAAAAAAACAAAAAACAAAAAACAAAAAACAAAACAAAACAAAAAATCCAAATCTTAAAATGTTAGGTTGGCTATCACAGTTACATGTCTGTAGCTGCTGGGAGTCTTAGCCTGGCACAAGAGACAGCTTCACCAGCACAGGCATAAAGATCAACAATTCAAATGGAACCTCACGGAACCGAAAGGCTTGTGTAAGGCAAAGGACACTGTCGAAAGGACAAATGACAGCCTACAGAACGGGAAAACACCTTCACAAACCCCACATAGCTGACCAAGGGCTGATATCCAAAATTATATATTTGGATAAAGAACTCAAGAAACTAGCATCACCCAACCCCGCCTTAAGTCTCTGTACTTTCTTACCCAACACAACAGCCTTTTACTACCACTGGGCTTCAACTCAACTTTTGCCTTCTCAAAACTGCCCTCCTCTAGTACCCTACCTCTGTTAGTACCACCTTGATCTTGCTGCTCTGATGTGTCACCCTGTTTTAAGGATTCCATCTGTGGTTCTCATGCTACTTTTCTTACTGATTTAGTTTACTTAGAACACCCTCTAGCTTTGGCTTCACTAAAAATCAATATCCCTTCCTTTTTGGCCATGGTGCTAGGAATCAAACCCAGGGCTCTATTCACACTGCGCAATGGCTTTACCACTCATTGATAACCTCTTTAACCTCTTTCTTTCTTTCTTTCTTTCTTTCTTTCTTTCTTTCTTTTTTTTTTTTTTTTTTGGTTTTTCGAGACAGGGTTTCTCTGTAGTTTTGGAGCCTGTCCTGGAACTAGCTCTGTAGACCAGGCTGGTCTCGAACTCACAGAGATCCGCCTGCCTCTGCCTCCCGAGTGCTGGGGTTAAAGGCGTTCACCACCACCGCCCAGCACCTCTTTCTTCTTAAAGTCCGAAAAATACTTCATCATATACCACATATATGTAGATGCGTGTGTATATGTATATGCCACAGATTATTTGTCCAGTCATCCACTGACATATTGTCTCTCTGTCTAGGATAAATGCTACCGTGGACATAAGACATAATTTATTCATTTCCATGTAATAACTGAGTATATACAGAGATTTGGGATTCTTGGAGCATATAGTATTCTATTGGTAATTTTATGAGGAAACTCCACACTGGTTTTTTGAGGATTTTTTTTTGATCGTTCACATTCCCGGCAGTTTTAGGGTTCCATTTCTCCACATCACACTTCTTCATTTCAAAAGAAGTGGAAACAAATGAGTCTTTGAGTAGCCTGATAGGGTGATGTCTCTACCTGAGATCCCTCAAGTGCCACTGTCACTGCGAGCTCTCAAGCATTTAAGCCGGGACTGCTGGCACCTGTCTGTCATTCCATCATTGAGAGGTACAATTGGGACCATCAGAAGACTAAGGCCAGCCCCCACTCCGTGGAAGGTCACAGGTCATTCTGGGTTATGAGACTGTATCTCGTTTTTTTTTTTTTTTTTTAAAAATCAGGATATTGTGTGGCTCAGTAGTAGAACACATACTGAATGTGCGCAGTACACGCAAGACCTAGGTTAGATCCTCAGCAATGCCCAAAGAGTTCTTCCTCAAGGGTAGTAAGGCAAAATCCAGAGTCCTGGGTTGTCCTAAGCTGTCAGTGTCCCACACTCTTGAAGGTCTTCTTTCTTCAGTGCTTCCCACAGCTAACAGAATCCCGCAATTTACTGAGCCTCACTCCTCCAGTGCTGCGGGCCTCAGCCCCATCCTCTGTGATCACGACTGCTGTTTCCCCGCAGGTGTTCCCACCATTCCCCTCTCCTCTGTGGCTCAATGGTGTAGGGCCTTGATCACTCTTTAAGAGGAGATACCAAGCCGTGCATGGGTGACGCTCACATGTCATCCCAGCACTCCGAGACGGAAGCAGGACAATTATGAATTCTAGGCTAGCCCAAGCTGTATGGCAAAGCTCTGACTCAGAACACAAAGAAAGAAAACAGTAGCAGAGTCTAGAGACAGAGATCTGTTAGTGGAGTTCTTGCCCAGCATGCAGAAAGCCTTGGTTTTGTTCCCTAGTGTGGTATAAAACCAGGCATGGTGCTACAGGCTTGCAATTTCAGCTGTCAAGAGGAGGTGGAGGCAGGAGGATCAGGAGTTCAGAGTCATCCTTGACTGTCTAGGAGTTCAACATCACCCTGAGATATATAAGAACCTGCTTCAAGAGACAGACAGACAGACAAAATTCTCATCATTCAACACTCTTTCTCTTCTAAGAATATCTGTCTTCCAGTTGCTTTCTAGTTTACTTATTCATTATATTCATGCATATTGCTTTGTAGAAATGTCATGAAAATATTTGCCTGCCCAATAATCTATGTATTGAAGCTTCCAGAATGGCTGTCTAGTATCCAAGGATGTTTGTTAAATGGAGTATGACCATCATGAAGTCCCATGAATCTACGCTGGTCCAAAAGAAGAAAAATTCTTGAAGACTTTATCATTTTAACTATGTGTCTCTGTGTGTGTGTGTGTGTGTGTGTGTGTGTGTGTGTGTTTGTGTGTGTGTGTGTGTGTGTCTGTCTGTCTGTCTGTCTGTGTCTGTGTCTGTGTCTGACATGTAGAGGGCACAGGTACAAGTTATGTGTGTGAGCTGACTGACATCGGTGTGGGAACTGAACTCCAGAAGAGCAATGTATACTCTTAAAAAGAATCATCTCTACAGCCCACAAAAATACTTCTGATCTAGTTTCTGAACCTCAAATGCATAGTGTTTGTAGCCTCACTGAGCAACTGAAGTACATCTGCATCTGGAGCACACACACACACACACACACACACACACACACACACACACACACCATACACACACACTGTTTAGTATTGGTTTTGGATACTAGAATTCTTGTTATAAGCCAGGCATGGTAATGCAGGTCATTAATAAATACAGAGGCAGGATCTCTGTGAGTCCCTGGCCAGCCAAGGCTACATAGTGAGACTCTTTCTCCAAAACAAACAAACAAAAACAAATAAAAAATAAAATCCCTGCTATATTTGAATAGCTCTCTAGTTCTTGCGCTGAATCTTTAAGTCATTGTGTTTCATTGCAATGTGCCCATTGTCACTGTTATCCTGCTATATGACATTAACATGATTTAGATTTTCCCTTGTATGTTTGTGGTACAAATGTATTTTTCCTCTATGTGAGTGTACATATATGTATATACTTGCTAGAAGTACCTATAATACTATATATAGTAACTTGGCAGTTAAGAGCACTGCCTGCTCTTCCCAAGGTCCTGAATTCAGTTCCCAGGAACCAGAAGGTGGCTCACAACCATCTGTAATGAGATCTGGTGGTCAGTCATCCTCATCCACTTAGACCATGAAACCCAATATGGACAAGTTCAACAGAACCACCACATACTGGCTGCCCATACATGCTTCAGCATTGCCAGGGCATAATTTCATTTTTTCAAAAAAAAAAAAGTTGTAGCACACACAGAACATTTCCTATATATGCAGTTTGTTTAGTGTGGTCTATATTTCCCTTGTGGATAATAAAACCACACTTTTCCACATATCCCCTGGGGCTCTTGTACAAGAACCTGTTGGATATGTATGAGGTAGAGTTGTGTGATAAGCTTTCCTATTTTCTTTTTTTTTTTAGTTATAAACTGATTGGCCTAGTAGCTCAGACTTCTTATTAACTCTTATAGCTTATATTAGCCCATTATTCTTGTCTACGTTAGTCACGTAGCTTGCTACCTTTTTTTTTTTTTTTTTTTTTTTTTTTTTTTTTTTTTGGTTTTTCGAGACAGGGTTTCTCTGTGGCTTTGGAGTCTGTCCTGGAACTAGCTCTTGTAGACCAGGCTGGCCTGGCTTGGTACCTTATTCAGCGAGGCAGTCACATCTTGCTTTTTCTGTGGCTGGGTCATGACTGCAGACTGCAGAATCCTCTTCCCAGAATTCTCTTGTTCTCATTGTCCCGCCTCTACTTCCTTCATGGTCGCCCCACCTATACTTCCTGCCTCACTACCGGCCAATCAGCATTTTATTAAAGAAGTACAAGAAATAAATGTTTAAGGGTAAAGCCATAAACCATTGTCCCACAGCAATTCCCAGCCCCCTTTTTTTAAAGAACAAGAACTCTGAAGCTAATATCCTTTGCTTAGCTTTTTTCCTGACCATTATTCATAACAACTTTTAACCAACATTCTAAACAAAGGAAAATATCCATAATCCATTTTTGGGAATGTGGTCATAGTTTTTCAGGCAACTTCCTGCTGAATTGGGGCACTGATAATCTTATGGGGACCTAAAGAAAATTTAGAATTATGATCAAGTCCTGACTGGAGTATCCTGTGAGGCTTGATCATCTGAGGCAGCAGTCAGAAAAATTAGGTTTGATCAAGGAAGACACCCCCCCCCCCCCGCTCCGATAGGAGTGGATGGCCCAGATTCAATCTGTTCTGTAGAACTCAGACATCTGGGCCATCTGCTCCTATAGGGGGGGGTCTTCCTTGATCAAACCGAATTTTTCTTAACCTAGAATGAATCCACAGCCTGATATTTCTGCCTCCAATGCTATGAAGACCTGGATACGACTGTACATGGGCTGGTCTCTGTCATCTTTCTGTTTTGTCTGTACTTAAGTATAATTTATTTATCCTTCTAAGATCTCTGGTTGTATTAATGGCTAGGCCAGCTATAATATTAGTTTAAGAGCAAAAAGGATATTCAGATCCTTGCACAAAGCTACAGCCAGCTTGTTTAACTCATTATATATAAAAGTCTAAGGATATAAAAGTTCATAAACATTAAAGGTCTAAAAAGTAATTTAAGATAGTTCTAATAAGCAATAAAACAATGACTACATACTGTTTGGATTACAAGCTCAGGATTTTCTATGTTTTTGCTGGGACTCAAAGGTATGAGTCTATTTTTACTGTTTTATAGATATCTGTTATTTGCTATTTCTATAATATAAATTTTAATATGGGCTCAAAAGTTTCAAATGTATTAACTTCTGTTCCTAGTTTAAATTTGTCTCAACAGATTTCCTCTTGGTTGGCAGACACAAACAAGCATCAATTGCTGACTACAACCTGCTCCAAATGATTATGGACTGTGGACTTACTGTAAACTGATGTGGACCAGTCTAACTGATGTGAATGTTCCCTGGCTCTTCAACAAAATCCACAAACCAAATGTTCCTGAAATTTCCTCTTTTTGACTAGCATTTCACCTTTGTTAACCCTTGACAATGATGTCCCCAAATCAGCTGGAAGCAGTTAAAAGAATACATCATCCAATAATCCCTGGTTAAAATGCTAAGTAAAAAAAAAACAAAAAACAAAAAACATAAAAAGACTCTATAATTATAAGAGACAATTTGGCCAAAGTTAGCAAAGCCAGCTTATAATTGAGCTGACCCTTAGGACAAAGAGGAGTGGGGAAATGTAGGACCCTCACCCCTTATTCTCAAAGGGGCGAGAAAAAATTTCCTCGCAAAATGTTTTCCCAGAAAGATAATGGCCTTCCCCTCTCCCACCCGGGAGATTCTAAGCACAAGGTCACTTAGCTCAGCCCAGCCAGCCACCTGGTACAGGCTGATAAAAATGGCCTAACTCAAAAACAATGGCCTTACTCTAAGAACAAGAAAAAAAGCTAACTTAACAAGACAGGAGGGAGCAAAAGTCCTTATACATGTGCCAAAACAGCTTCAAAGAGTCTCTTTGTAGTTATGCCTTAAAAATGCTATGTCTGGGGGCTCCAACCCCCCAATATCAACACCTGTGTAACCTAACTCTCCCTAGTCCCAGGATGGCAGAAAACTGGTACCTGGTACCCTCTATCAACTTAAGAGAGATGTCTAAGAATCTCAATATTGAGATTCGGCCAAATAAGAGGAGGGAATGAAAGACTCTAAATGCATTTCTGAGGCCTCTCAGCTCTAAATGCATTTCTTAAGCCTCTCAGCCTTAGTACTCCCCCCCTCCTGGAGACGTGACAGTCGCCCACACATGAATGTTGGACTTTCCATCTCCCTGTGTTCTTGTGGATGTTCTCCAAACATAACTCTATTGAGGCAAGACAAACCACGGAGGTTGACTCAGTTCCTGATGTATTGATTTAGTCACTTGGACAAGATCAGGATGACCCACCGATGCTCCCCCTTACCTCACCCAATCTCGCAGCTATTCTCCTGCCCTGGCACAGACCAATCACTGCTAGTAGCCCTTTGAATAAGCCAATCCAATTAGCTGGAAAACAACCCTCAGGCTCCCCCCTTGTTTCTATGGCTTTTTGCTTTAAAAGATGGGCTATAACAACTATCAATGTCCTTCTCATCCCGAAGCTGAGGGACCCTGTCATGACAGAATAAAAATCCTCTTGCTTTTGCATTGACTGTGGTGTCTGGATGGTGTCTTGAAGCAACTCTTCCCTAGAGCTTGGACTCCTAGTCCAACAATACAGCAGAATCAATGCACACATGAACTCACAAAGACTATGGCAGCACCCTCAGGGCCTGTGTGGGTCTAAGCCAGATGGAGCCCCAGCACTGGAGGGGAAATGGACACAGACCCCCATCCCTAACCCAGAAACTATCTCCAGTTGATAACTACTCACAAAGGAAAAATAGAGTCTACTGGGTATAAAAACCACTCTTAAGGGCAGGCCCCATGCCCAGCAGTAAATCCCAACACAAAATGAATTCAGTGTTAGTATGGAAGAGTTTCATCTTACAGTACTCTGTCTGGGCATCTTTTACCTGTATGTTAAGGTTTTGGATTTTGTGTCTTTATGGGATTTCTGGTTTCTCTGTGTGTCTCACTCTCTGTGTTGTTTCTTTCCTTTTAAAAAATAATTTATTGAGCTCACACCTTTAGTCCCAGCACTCAGGAGGCAGAGGCAGGCAGATCTCTGTGAGTTCCAGGCCAGCCTAGTCTACAAGAGCTAGTTCCAGGTCAGGCTCTAAAAGCTACAAAAAAGAAAAAAACCTGTCTTGAAAAACCAAAAATAAATAAATAAATAAAGATTTATGTTCATGGGTGTTTTGCCCGCATGTATATCTATGTGAGGGCATCAGAGACCCTGGAACTGCTGAGTCATCTTTTCAGTACCATTTTTTGTTTTCTTTCTTTTTTTTTCCAAGACAGGGTTTCTCTGTGTAGCTCTGCTGTGCTGAAACTCTCTGTAGACCAGGCTGGCCTCAAAGTCACAGAGATCTGCCTGCCTCTGCCTCCCGAGTGCTGGGATTAAAGGTGTGTGCCACCACAGACAGGCTCTTGCTTGTTTTCTAATTAAAGATCTAGAAAGGGTGTGGACTGGGTTAGGTTACTCTGGGAGAGAGAGATTAAGCCTTAATCAGACTATATTAAATGAATAAAACCTATTATCTGCCAGGTGTGGTTGTGGACACCTTTAATCCCAGCACTCGCTAGGCAGTTGCAGGCAGATCTCTGTGAGTTCAAGGCCAGCCTGGTCTTCTAGAGCTAATTCCAGAGCAGTCTCCAAAGCTACAGTGAAATCCTGTCTCAAAAAACCAAAAAAGAAAAGAAAGAACATTATTTCCCAATTAGTCCATTTTATTGAAATACAGAGGTGCCATTCACATATTACTGGAACAATGTTTTCTTCAGGTTGGTGAGATGGCTCAACAAGCCAAGGTACTTGCCACCAAAGCTAACAACCTGAGTTTGATCCCTAGGACCCATGCGGTGGAAAAGAGCCAACTCCTCTAAGGTTTGTTCACAAGCACGTTCATGTGCATATGTGTGTGTGCGCGCACACACACACACACTCACACACAATAACATGAAAATAGAAGTAAATTGTTTAGGGGGTCAAAGGAACCTAACTGGAGCAGGGAGGGCTGAGAAAAAGGAAGGAGGGGATCAGGGACATATGAGTTCACCATACAGTATCTATGGATGAAAGCATAATCAGCAAATTAATCATTAAATAATATTTTTATGTTTGAAAGATGTACTTGTATTATTTTTAGTTATGCATAGGTATGTGTGTCTGCGAGTATGCTTGAGTGAGTGCTGCGGTCCTTGGACGCCAGAAATGTCAGGTTCCCCCAAAGCTGTAGTTACAGATGGTTGAGGGCTACTAGATTTGGGTGCCAGGAACCAGACTCTCTCTGGTCCTCTGGAACAGCTTCTCCTTTTTTTTTTTTTTTCCTTTTCTTTTTGGTTTTTCGAGACGGGGTTTCTCAGTAGCTATGGAGCCAGTCCTGGAACTAACTTTGTAGACCAGGCTGGCCTCTTAACTCACAGGGATCTGCCTGTCTCTGCCTCCTCCTGAGTGCTGGGATTAAAGGCGTGCGCCACCACCGTCCGGAGAAACAGTTGTTCTTAACGTCTCCAGCCCCAGCTTCAATTCATTGAAAAGGACCTAGTTGCTGCTAAGCTCCTGAGAACAGTGAGAGGAGGAAGAGGGCGGAGCTCCTGTTGCACACAGTCACAACGGAACGCAGGGAACCAGGGCTCTGCAACCTCCTGCAAAGGAGGTGGGTGTTGAGAGGAGCTAGTATGGTAACGACAAGACTTAGAGCCAATGGAGAACGGGAAGCCCGGTCTGAGTGTTGGAGAAGAACCAGCGGTGGTAAAGAAAGAGTCGGGTCTGGTTCGCTGCCTTGCGGCTTGGCTTGCCGC
>PVIU01004085.1:104344-132931 GCA_004026605.1 Ondatra zibethicus
TCTCTCTCTCTCTCTCTCTCTCTCTCTCTCTCTCTCTCTCTCTCTCTCTCTCTCTCTCTCGATAAAAGACGCAAGTCAGGTGGCTCAGTGAAAAGATTCCGGTTTTGAGTGGTTTGGAAACCCCTACCTCCCGCTGGTTGACCTTCAGTGTGTGGCTTTATTTCCTCAACCTCTGTTTCCTTGTTTGAAAAATGGCAATAATTGAAAGGGGGGGGGGACAGTATTTAGTGGATGTTTGTCACAGTAATCCCAAGCACATTGAATGTGTTTTCGAGAGTAAACTGCGGAGTAACCCTACGGGAAACTCAGCTGTTACAAAGGAGAAATACGGACTGAGGTACTTGTTAGGAGCTGGGTACCCACAAGGACACAGGGAGACAACGCCTCACGACGCTAGCATTAGGGTTTGCTGGCCACTTACAAAGCAGTAAACGTAGGAGAAAGAGCGACACGGCGGTGAGAAAAGGGTCAATGGAACTACTGGCTGTTTTCACGTTTTTTCTTTGTTTTATTTTTTGTTTTTTGGTTTTTCGCAACAGGGTTTCTCTGTAGCCCTGGCTGTCCTGGCTCTCACTCGGTAGACCAGGCTGGCCTCGAACTCCCAGAGATCCACCTGCCTCTGCCTCCCGAGTGCTGGGATTAAAGGCGTGCGCTACCAACTGGCTCTGTTGTTGTTTTGAGACTAGATTTTTTTTTATGCAGTCCTATTATCCTAGAACTTTGTGCTATGCAGGCCTTTAATCCCAACACTATCGGGAGGCAGAGGCAGGTGGATCTGAGTTCAAGGGCAGCCTGGTCTACAGGACAAGGACAGGGGAGGCTACGCGGAGAAACCCCGTCTTGAAAAACAAAATCAGGGCTGGAGAGATGGCTCAGAGGTTAAGAGCACTGGCTGCTCTTCCAGAGGTCCTGAGTTCAATTCCCAGCAACTACATGGTGGCTCACAGCCATCTGTAATGAGATCTGGTGCCCTCTTCTGGCATGCAAGCGTACATGGAAGGAATGTTGAATACATAATAAATAAATAAATCTTAAAGAAAAACAAAGTCAAAAATGGGGCTGGAGAGATGGCTCAGAAATTAAGAGCATTGACTGCTCTACCAGAGGACCACACCCATCAACACATGGTGGCTCACAACTGTCTGTCACTCCAGTTCTAGGGGATCTGACACCTAAACACAGACGCATGCCAAACAGGCAGACAAAACACCAATGAATGCAAAAAAGAAAAAAAAAGGAAAAATGCCAATAAGTACTTTTAAATCTATTCTTTTCTAAATGCTCTTTCTAACTTCGCTTCTAAAATAGCTTCTTGGGGGCTGGTGAGATGGCTCAGCAGTTAAGAGCACTGGCTGCTCTTCCGGAGGTCCTGAGTTCAATTCCCAGCAACCACATGGTGGCTCATAACCATCTGTAATGAGATCTGGTGTCCCCTTCTGGCCTGCAGGCATACCTGCAGACAGAACACAGTATACATAATAAATAAATAAATATTAAAAATATAAAAAAATAAAATAGCTTATTGGAACCAATGTTATTGTATTTGCACCAATTTTTGTTCTCATCTAAATGTGCGTTTTCTGACTGTATAGAAGAAACTTTGGTAAATAATAAACTAAATATTTAAATTACAAAAAAATTAAAATAAAATAAATTTACATTCCTTTCAAAGATAAAAAAGAACCATCTCTTTAGCTCTCTAACTATTTATTTAACTAGAAACTGGCACTGAACTTAGTCTTCCTTCTCCTGGAGTCTGCAGTTCCCTATTCTCAGAAAATGCAGTCTCCCACCTGAAGATGGGCACCGGCTGATTCAGACACCAGCACATCTGTTGCTTAAGACTTTTCCAAAATAATTTCTGTTGCCACTGCGGACAGTGAACTTCTGCAAAAGAATCTGTTGATCAGGGAGCCCCTCCGCACAGCCCTCGACAGTCTCTTTGGCTTGCTTCTGAGTGTCAGCGCAATCCTGACATCTGCACCAGACTCCTTCCAAACAAAAGCAGGCAGCCGTGTCTCAAAGGCAGTTGCCCTTCAGGACAGGCCTAGCAGATTATACACAATATAGCCAGGTTTGCTGTCTCCTTTTGGTCTGGAGACAGGGTTTCTGGATCCTTTTGTGGGAGGGTTCATCTAAAATGGTGTGTCAAAGGCGATCACAGTCATGGAAAAACCCACAGCAAATACTTGGCGACTCATTTCACCAACACTCATCAACTGCACAGGAGCCTGAGAAAGAAGGATTCTGAGTTCGAAATCAACTGGGTAGCATAGCACGTCCTTAACTTAAAAATAAGGAAAAGAAAAAAAAATAAAAAAGAAAGAAAAGAAAAAAATAAGGAAAGGACAGAAAGGAAAGTGGGTGGCTAGTGTTTTCCTGGGGAAGACATCCAAGCTTCCATCAGATTCTGGAAAAATAAGATCTTCTTTTTTTTTTTTTTTCTTTTTTTGGTTTTTCGAGACAGGGTTTCTCTGTGGCTTTGGAACATGTCCTGGAACTAGCTCTTGTAGACCAGGCTGGTCTCGAACTCACAAAGATCCACCTGCCTCTGCCTCCCGAGTGTTGGGATTAAAGGCGTGCGCCACCACCGCCCAGCCAAGATCTTCTTTTTCAAGGAATAGCCTTGAATACATTGGCACGGGAGACAACTCCCTGAACAGAATACCAATAGCACAGGAACTAAGATCAATGATTAATAAATGGGACCTCAGCCGGGTGGTGGTGACGCACACCTTTAATCCCAGCACTCGGGAGGCAGAGGCAGGCAGATCTTTGTGAGTTTGAGGCCAACCTTGTCTACAAGAGTGAGTTCCAGGACAGCCAGGACTACACAGAGAAACCCTGTCTCCAAAAAACAAAAAACAATAAATAAATGAATAAATGGGGCCTCATAAAACTGAAAAGCTTCCATAAGGCAAAGGACACAGTCAATAGGACAAAATGACAGCCTACAGAATGGGAAAAGATTTCACCAACCTCACATCTGACAGAGGGCTGATCTCTAAAATAAATAAAGAATCCAAGAAACTAGGCAATACAAAATAATCCAATTTAAAAATGGGGTACTGATCTATTTTTTTTATTTTATCTTTTTTTTTTCAAGAATGAGTCAGGTGAGGGGTACAGATCTAAACAGAACTTTCAGCAGAAGAATCTCAAATGGCTGAGAAGCACATAAAGAAATACTTAACGTTCTTAGCCATGAGAGAAATACAAATCAAGATGACTCTGTGATTTCATCTCACACCTGTCAGAAGGGCTTAGATCAGAAACACAAGCGGCAGCTCTCGCTGGAGAGGAAGTGGAGCAAGGGGAACACTCCTCCATTGCTGGTGGGAGTGCAAACTTGTACAGCCTTTTTGGACATCAGTATGGCGGCCAGGCGGTGGTGGCGCATGCCCTTAATCCCAGCACTCGGGAGGCAGACGCTGGCAGATAAACCTGGTCCAGAAGAGCTAGTTCCAGGACAGGCTCCAAAGCTACAGAGAAAACCCTGTCTTGAACAAATGAAAAAAGGAAAAGGAAAAGGAAATCAGTATGGAAATTTCTCAGAAAATTGGGAAAACGTTTACCTCAAGACCCAGCATTATCACTCTTGGGTATATATATATACTCAAAGGATGCTCAATCATACCACAAAGACACTATGTTCACAGCAGCTTTATGTGTAATAACCAGAACTTGGAAGCAACCTAGAGGTCTCTGAACTGAAAAATGGGGATGGATAAAGAAAATGTGGTACATTTACACAGTGGAATATTACTCAGTTGTTTAAAAAATGCCATCGTGAAATTTTCCAGCGAATGGATGGAACTAGAAAGCATCAGCCTGAGCGAGGTAACCCAGACCCTGGAGGACAAACACAGCATGAACTCACTCCTAAGTGGACATTAGCTGCAAAGTTCAGGATAACCAGGTGCCAGACACAGAGAAGCTAAGCGACCAGGAGGGCTCCAGGGGGTCCACGTGAATCTGACTGGGAAGGGAAAACAGACATCACAGGGGCTGGAGCGATGGCTCAGTGGTTAAGAGCACTCACTGCTCTTCCAGAGGACCCAGGTTCAATTCCCAGCACCCACATGGCAGCTCACAACTGTCTGCAACTCCAGTTCCAGGGGCTCTGAAACCTCACACCAATGTCCGTAAAATAAAATTAAATAAATCATGTATAAAAAAAGAAAAACAAAACAGAATCTCCATCCCAGATGGATGGGGAGGTCTAAATGGGGGAGTGAGCATGCTAGAGATCAGGCAGGGAGAGGATGGAGGGGAAGAGTACTGGGCGGAACAACTGGAATCTGGGGGCATCTCTAGAGTGAGCTAGAAACCTAATGCAATCCCAGAAATCTATGAGGGTGACCCTAGCTAAGATTCCTAGCAATCGGGGATACAGAGCCTGAACCAGTCATCTCCTGTAACCAAGCGAGACTTCCAGTGGAGCATTTGGGACCCAAACCCAGTCACAAACTCTTTGTTGACCTACGATTTGTCCTGACTGCAAGATGTGCTAGGGTAAAGGTGGCACAGAAATTATGGAACTAGCCAACCGATGACCGGTCCAGCTTGAGACCCATATCATGAAAAGAAGCCCACCTCTGACACTGTCTGGAGTGCCAGGACCCAGAAGCTGGCTAGCCCAGAGGCCTAGGATGGAACCTAACATGGCTGGCAAAAGTCAATGAAATGATTCCTAACGTTAGTCCTATATTCATAGATTGTTGTCTAGCCTAACTGTCATCAGAAAGGTTTCCTCCAGGGATTGATGGAAACAGATGCAGAGACCCTCAGCCAAACGTTAGGCAGGCTTTGGGAAATCCTGTGGAAGAGGCGGAGGAGAGATCGTGGGAGCCAGAGAAGTCAAGGACATCACAAGAAAAATGACAGGATTGCCGGGCGGTGGTGGCGCACGCCTTTAATCCCAGTGCTCAGGAGGCAGAGGCAGGCGGATCTCTGTGAGTTCTACAAGATGTAGTTCCAGGACAGCCACAGCTACACAGAGAAACCCTGTCTCAAAAAACCAAAAAAAAAAAGAAAGAAAGAAAAGAAAAGAAAAATGACAGGATCAAGCAGAGCAGTGGTGCACGCCTTTAACCTCAGCATTAGAGAGACAAACACAGGTGGATCTCTGTGAGTTCAAGGCCAGCCTGGTCTACAAGATCTAATTCCAGGACAGGCTCCAAAGCTACAAAGAAACCCTATCTTGAAAAACCACAGAAAAGAAAAAGAAAGAAGGAAGGAAGGAAGGAAGGAAGAAGGAAAGAAAAAAAGAAAGAAAGAAAGAAAGAAGACAGAATCAACTAACCTGTACTCATAGGGGCTCACAGGCACTAATCCACCAACCAGAGTGAGCGCCTGAATGGAACTGACCTAGGCTCTCTCCTCATATGTTATATGCTTGGTCTCCTTGTGGGACTCCTAACAGTGGGAGCAGGGCTGTCTCTGACTCTGCTTTTGGGACCCTTTCATCCTACTGGGTTGCCTAGGTCAGCTTTCATAGGAGCGGAGGTCCTAGTCATGATATGCTATGGCTGGGTGATGTCCATGGGAGATTTTCCCTTTTCTGCAGAGAAGGGAAAGGGAGGTTAGGGAGAGGAACTGGGTGGAGAGGCACAGAGAGGGGAAAAATAAACAAATTAATAATAAATTAAAGATTTTGCTGTTTCTGGTTTTTCGAGACTGGTTTTCTCTGTGTAGCCCTGGCCATCCTGGAGACAAACTCCAAACTCACAGAGATCCTCCTGCCTCTGCCTCCCGACTACTGGGATTAAAGGTATAGGCCGCCACCGCTGGTTTGGAAGAATAAGCTCTTTGATGTATCTATGTACTAATCCCTAAAAGATTATTACATTGCCTTTTCTAGTTGTTAAGTAACCGTCCGGGACTTTAGACCCACAGAGTGCCGGAGAGATGTTTCTCTTGCTTTTCTTTCTTTCAGTGAGATCTAGAAAATATTTATTTCTCTGGGCGGCGGTGGCGCACACCTTTAAACCTAGCACTCGGAAGGCAGAGGCAGGCAATCTCTGTGAGTTCGAGGCCAGCCTGGTCTACAGAGCTAGTTCCAGGACAGGCCCCAAAGCTACAGAGAAACCCTGTCTCGAAAAACAAACAAACAAACAAACAAACAAACAAAAAAGAAAATGTAAAATGCTCAGATCAATTCTGAACCAGTATTATGAGACAAAACCCTCCCCAAATACCATTGGGCTGATTTTGTGTTGGCCAGGTTGGCCCCAGAGAGGAAGGCAATGCTTTCCATGGCTGGACTAGGCCAGGCTACGGTTGTGCAGCTTTCGGTTCTGTTGCTTAAACTGATTTGGATTCCAGGCATGTGCTGCCAAGCACAGAGCCTATTGTATTTATTTGTTTGTTTATTTATTTATTAGGTTTTTTTTGAGACAGGGTTTCTCTGTGTAATAGTCCTGGCTGCCTTGGAACTCACTCTGTAGACCAGACTGCCCTTGAACTCACAGAGATCTGCCTGTAACTCTAGGACTCCTTGGCCTAAAGGTGTGTGTCATTATACCCAGAAGCATATTTATTTTTTAAAAAATATATCATTTATTCTCATTAGAACTTGTCCAGAGATAAGGCTCTTAGACACCGAATAATGCCTACACAATAAAGAACTCCAATATATATATTTATCAAATAAATAAATTGGATGGATGTCTTGAAAATGGGTGAAGATTTGATGGGGCTTAGGATGCAATAAAAACAAATCAATAGGCGGACGGTAATTAAAACTGGACGCCTTTAATCCCAGCGTTCTGAAGACAAAGACAGACAGGCGGAACTCTGTGAGTTTGAAGTCACACTGGTCTACAAGAGCTAGCTCCAGGACAGGCTCCTATTTTTTGTTACTATTTTTTGCCTACATTTGAGAAGAGAGGCTCTTTGTTATATCTGCATAACAAACCATCTCGTACAAGAACAGGTTCCATATCAAAGGCATTCGAATGGTGAAGGTGCACACACCCACGAGATTTACTGAGAATTTGTTTGGATTTGCTCTCCACCTCCACAGCCCCGGGCCAAATGCGATAGCTTATAAGAAGGTCCTGTGCCCGTTGCTTAGGTGATTGTCTCGTCAAAGCCTTCTGTGAGAGGGGCCCTGTTACCGGTTCTGTTTTGCCTGTTATCGGAGGATGTGTTGAACAGGTGAGAGAACCAGAGGTGTGGGAAGGGAGACCTGGATCATCCCCAAAATCTCCATCAGAGTCACCAAAAGCCACTCTTAACTTTCAGGTTAAGTAGGGAATTCCTCTGCATCAGGGGTGGTGGTGTCCGAGGAATGGTCATCTGGAGTGGTCATCCAGAGACGCTCACTATTTAGGTGAACTTTGGTGATCTTAGGACTGAGGATGACCTAGATTTCTAGCTCTTTCTCCTTCATTGTTCCCCAACCACGCGTTATTTTCTACGTGTTTCTGTTTTGTCCGTGTGCATTGTCTGCAGTCCTGAAATATCTGGTGCCCACAGAGACCAGAAGAGGGTATCGGTTTGTGTGCGGCCGTGTAGTTACTCGGAGTCTGCTGGGAAAGCTGCTGGTGTATTTAACTTCTGAACCACGTCTGCATTTGCAGCCTACGACTTTGCTTTTTGAGACAGGGTCTTGCGATGTCGCCACAGCTGTTCTTAAAGTCCCGGTGATCCTCCTGCCTCTGCTTACTGAGGGCTGGATAAGTGAGACACCACAACCAGCCATTTACTACCCTTTGAAGGAGTCCCATTCTGGTTCCGGTATAGAATTCAGGCTTGGCAATGAGTGGTTTTACCAGGTTTTGCCCCCTCATGAATGAACTGTGGGAACACTAAGGCTTGGGCTGGTCAGGAAAAGCTGTGAAGCTGGGGCCAGGACTCTAAGTCTTAAGGGGAGGCTCAGGGCTCCTGTGGCTTAGCTTGGGGAGGTACATCAGGAGAGGCCACAGTCTAGAGAAGAGATCATGAAGTCCCAAACTGGGAGAGAAGATACATTTTTTTTTTTAAAGGTGGAGGGGATGAGAGATATAGGTCAGAGGTTTCTGGATAGGCTAAGCAGAAAAGAGAAGTTGAACGAGGGTGGGGGTGGGAGAATGTGTGTGTGGGGGGCAACTTGAGTTTGATTCTAATGCTTGGACCCAAAGAATGCAAGCTATTACATGTCCCTTCAAAATAATAGCCCCTGACATCTTACTGGCCACACCAAGAAATGGAATTATGTAGGCACTGTATCTTTTAAAAAAAATCCCCTTTGCAGCACTTCCTTAAAACTAAGTATTTATTGCAACTCTGCCAGTGTGTTCTTGATTGTGTCATTAATGATTGAATCGCAACTTCATGACGGGTGGAAGCGTGTCTTTCGGGTAAGTGCTCAGCTTGTGCTTCTCCAAGCCCTTTGTATTAACGGCTGCAGTTTCTCCTTCGGATGAATGTTTCGTGGGCAATTGTCTTATTGTCTTTTCAGTTGCAAGGAATATTGAGCCACTAAGGTGACTGCTATAGTTCTGTGACTGGTAAAGCTTCTCTTCTCTCTCTCTCTCTCTCTCTCTCTCTCTCTCTTTCTTCTTTCCTTTGTGTTCGCTATTTGTGACAGGCTTTGGAGCTTCAGTTAATGTGCCTCTGGCAGTGGAAACCCAAGCTTGAGGGGATCCGGATGCAGCCCCGGAAACTGCATCTTCAACACACACTTCAGCGCAACCGCGTAAGCTCCTTTAACCGAGAGAAGCCTTGTTTTGGAGGCTTAGAGTAGAACTTCTTTCTACTCCAGGCACCTTTGAATATTTAGTTCAAAATACAGGGAGCGTTAGCACTGATGAGTGAAGTCATGACTGCCGAAAACTCATGGATGGCTTTTTAAAAATATCTAATACTGATAAAATGTTCATTGGGTGGGTTAGTGTATGGCTAAGATCTCGTTTGGAGCTGACAGGACTGAGTAGTTTAAGGTTCATGTTTAAGACTGTGGGTTACAGAGTGAGTGTGAGAAGCTAGCCCAGGCTCCCTAGCCACTGTCACAAAAGAGCAAACAAACAGACCACCAAAAAAATTGATTAATAGCCCAGACTGGATTTATGAATGTTCTCATGTTTTCTTTTTTGTTTTTTTGTTTTTCGAGACAAGGTTTCTCTGTAGCTTTGGAGCCTGTCCTGGAACTAACTCATGTCAACCAGGCTGGCCTCGAACTCACAGAGATTCACCTGCCTCTGCCTCCAGAGTGCTGGGATTAAAGGCATGTGCCGCCACCACCACCCGGCTATGTTTTCTTTTAAGTGACTTGATACCAAGATAAAGTGCTGTGCAATGATCTCACTGTATTACTTGCTATTGAATTGTTATTATATCGGTATTAAGTTAAAACATTGTCAGGCTTTTGGTGGCACATGCCTTGAATTTCAGCCCTCGGGAGGCAGAGGCAGGCAGATCTGAGATCAAGGCCAGCCTGGTCTAGAAAGTGAGCTCCTGACAGCCAAGGCTGCACAGAGAAACCCTGTGCCAGATTTCCACTCCTTTATCTTCCATGACTGTTACACCATTCGGCAAATCACACAAGTAGGGAGCACTTCAGGCATTCATCCGACAACCGGGGTTTTGGGGAATTCTCGAGGCAAAAAAAAAAAAAAAAAATCACCCGGCGGTGGTGGCACACACCTTTAATCCCAGCACTTGGGAGGCAGAGGCAGGCGGAATCTCTGTGAGTTCGAGTCCAGCCTGGTCTACAACAGCTAGTTCCAGGACAGGCTTCAAAGCTAAGGAGAAACCCCGTCTCAAAAAGCAAAAACAAAAAAAAACAAAAACAAAAACAAAAACAAATCACAACTTCTAACCCCCAGAAGCTGTTGTCCTCTGGTTTCCAAGCATGGGCATTCTACACTGGCTGCCATGCCTGGCCCAATAAATGATCTCAAGGCAAAGAGGTCTATTTCTTTTCTAAAGTTCACTATTACTTTAAAAAGGATGCTAAGGTAAAAAAATTGAATTTCAAAATTTTTAACTGGAAAGCATTTGGGGATGAGTTCAGATGGTCTCTCATAGCCCAGGCTGGCAATACACTCCAAATTGAGCTGGTCTTCCTGATTTAGCTTTTTGAGTGCTAGGATTACAGTAGGAAAACAGGTTTGCCCCTCTATATCCAGTTTATTTTAATATTTAAGATTTTAAGTAATTGGGTTTTTTTTGTTTGGTTGGTTTTTGGCTTACGAGACAGGGTTTCTCTGTAGCTTTGGAAGTATTTAAATACTTGGGATTCTCCAATATGTTCCTGTGCCTTCTGTGTTCTCCATCAGTTAAGCGGGGAAGGTGAGCCACCTTAGCTGTTTTCACTCAGCTCCTAGACGTTCTGCAGAGTGCAGCTCTGCAGGTAAATCTGCATGCACTGTGAACAGGAGGGCCAGGGATTGGGTCACCTGAACTGGAAATAGTGACGTGCTAGTTAGTTCCTTGTTGGCGTTGATTTTGTTTCCTGGCACAAGCTGCAGTCATCTGGGAAGAAGGAATTAACTGAGAAAATGCCTCCAATAGATTGGCCTTTAGGTGAATCAGTGGAGCATTTCTTCATTTTCTTTTTCTTTCTTTTTTGTTTTGTTTTGTTTTTTGAGACAGGATTTCCGTTTGTAGCCTTGGCTGTCCTGGAAATCGCTCTGTAGGCCAGGCTGGCCTCGAACCTCAGATCTTGCCAGCCTCTGCCTCTCAAGTGCTGGGATTGAAGGCATGCACCACCACCACTGGGTGCACTTCCTTAAATGACTGCCAGGAGGCCTCTGAGCACTGGGTAGTGCCACCCCTGGGCAGGCGATCCTGAGTTGTGTAAGAAAGCAGGCTGAGCAAGGCAGTACACAGCATTTCTCTGTAGCCTTTGCTTTTAATGACTGCCTGGAGTCCCTGCCCTGACACCCCTCAGTGATGGACAGTGACATGACAGAACCCCTTCCTCTCAAATTGTTTTGGTCACGGCATTTTATCACAGCAATAGAAATCAAACTAGGGCAGTTGGCCTGGGTGTAGTGGCTTCCTGGTAATCCCAGCACTTGCAGGATGAGTCAGCACAAGCTGGCCAACTTGACCCAGTCAGCAAGTTCTGGGGCTCCAATGAGAGGTCCTGTTTCAGCGTGTAAGGTGAAGAATGGCAGAGGGGAGGCACTTAGCATCAACTTCTGTACACACAAGCACGCATGAGCAGGCACACATACATGTTCACACACACAATACACATACGTGCAATGACAGAAAAGTGAAGCATTTATAGGAAATCTTGTGGAAAGACAATTTGTTCCCACGAATGAGTTCAGATGATGGCATTCTGCACTGTTCATTTAGAATCAAATGAAAAGCGTTGTTAAGCTGGGCAGTGGTAGCACATGCCTTTAACCCCAGCACTTGGGAGGCAGAGACAGGCGGATCTCTGAGTTTGAGGTTGGCCTGGTCTACAGAGCGAGTTCTAGGACAGGCTCAAAAGCTACGGAGAAACCCTGCCCTGAAAAAGCCAAAAAAAATATTACTTTTAAGGTTAAATCTCATACTTGTAATCCCAGCCCTCAAGAGGCTGAGGCAGGAGGATTGCCATGAATTGGAGGCCAGCCTGGAGTACAGACTGAGACTATGTCTCAAAAAAAAAAAGCAAAAGACAAAATAAACAATTAATGGATGGTAAACCTATTAGGAATTGTCCTTTTATTTAATTGGTCTTTTTCTTCCCCAGAAGAACTTGTTATTGAACCCAGAGCTTGTGTAAGCTGGCAAGCAAGTCTATTGCCAAGCTGCTTCCTCAGCCCAAGACAATTAATGAACCATGGTGAGTTGTTTTGTTTGTTTGCCTTTACTCTTGAGTACTGAAACTAAGATTTCTTTTTGAGACAGGGTTTCAGGTATCCCAGGTTGGCCATATGTTGTCAGGGATGACCCTAAAGTACTGATCATTCTGCCTCAACTTCCTAAATGCTGGGATTATGGATATGTGCTGCCATGCTCTGTTTATGTGGTGCCCAGCATTGAACCCATCATTTTTATTTATGCTTTATAAAATTTTATACTATGTAGAATTATATAATCTTGCCGTATAATATTTTATATTTTTGGTGAGCACCAGACTGAAAGGCCAACGCTGTAAATACTAACCTAGGAAGCTGGCTCACCTTTGCTGACATCTGAGACGCGATTGATGTCTACGGCTATGGGAATGCCCAAGAAGCGTTCGACACTACAAAGAACAGCATTCTGCGATGAAAACCTAGCCAGTCCGCTCTGCCCATTATTCTGAAGTTGAAATTCTCCTAGCAAAACAGTAAAATGATACTTTATTAATAATTTCAGAACCTCCAAATTTCTCCATTGTTTCAACAGACTTGCATTGAACAAGATAGGCTGGGTCAAGTGTTTGAAGATGCGTTTGAAGTATTAACACAACATTCAGTTGGAGAACTTCCATATCCCCCAGGTAAAAACGGTCACTTCCTCATCTCTTGGCACGTGTGGCTAGTTGGTCACAGACATCTGTAAGAGTAAAGGCATGGAAGGAAGTCTATTAGACTTAGGATCTTGGTACTTGCAAAAGGGGGCTTTCCCTGGGGCTCCCTAGCTAGCCAGGGTACCCTTATTGAGCTCTAGGCCAGTGAGAGAGCCTGCGTCAAAAAACAAGGCTGTTGAGGGATGATATCTGAGGTTGACTTTGGCTCACACGCACATGCGTGTACACCTGCAAGTGATACTCAGACATACATACAGGTAAAACACTTGGATCCATGAAATAATCTTAAAGCGGTGTGGCACTCAAGCAAAGGGCTCACTGTTTTGGGGGCAGCCTGATAAACCACAGCTTGACTCTGTCTCAATAAGACCAAGAACAAGCATAAGGTTTGCTCACCATTTGCTTATTATATCATCTTGACTTTCCATGAAAAGCTTTTTCTTTAAAATATATGTGTATGGTGTATTGTGCATGTATAAATATTTATGTGTATGGTGTATTGTGTATGTGTAAATGTATATGTGCATGGTATATTGTGTATGTGTAAATGTATATGTTTATGGTGAATTGTGTATATGTGTATGGTATATTGTGTATGTGTATGGTGTACTGTATATGTACATATGTATGGTGTATATGTGTTTGGTATACCGTGCATGATTATATGCGTATGATGTACTGCATATATGTACAGTATATTGCATATGGTATATTGTGTATGTGTATTATGTTATCTGGGCCATAATTAGAGTGTAGGAGTCAGGGAACAACCTTGGGTGCCATCCTTGTCTCCCATGTGTTTGAATCAGAGTCTCAATAGCATGCGTATGCCAGGCTAGCTGACTCTCCTGACTCCACCTCTCATCTTGTCACAGAAACACTGGGCAAGATACATACAGACATACATACACGTCTTTATGCACTCAGCTTGACCTGGGTTCTGGGGACTTGAACTCTGGTCTTTTCCGTGGCAAGTGCCTTGTTCATTGAGTCACCTCCCCAGCCCAGAAAAAGCTTCTTCATTGCTATGTCTCTCAGGCCTTCCACTCACCCAAGATGTAGTCTGTGTGGAAGAATACAGATTTTTATCCTTCATTTATTCTATAGTCGGTCTTATTCTTTGACCTAGATAAGATGCAATATATCATTTATTGAGTTTATTATATATAGCATCGCAGGGAATTACAAGATTGAAAGAACAGTTGAACAGTGTGGTACTTCAGGTACATGGAATAGATCTCCATAAGTAAGGCAAATGGGTTATGTAGCAGCAATCAATAGAATATGTGTCGCCTTGAGCCGCTTCCATATGTGACGTGTGTGTGTGTGTGTGTGTGTGTGTGTAAAAATGTGTGCTTGTAAACTTGGACTCACGAAATGAAATGTCTTTCTGTTCTGCTTTTTTAGACCATAAAAATTACATGACTTTCGTTAACCACTATCCTCCCATCAGAGGCAGCTCCAGTTGCTGTGGACTTTTGCCCACAGAAGAACCCACCTGTAACTGGAGAAGTATAACGGTGAGTATGCTGCTGCGTGGGACCAACCGCTTGGCACAGTCATGCTTTGGGTTTATTTCGCTTAAAGCAAGCACGGCCAGAAGAGCGAGCTCGCCAGCAGCAGAGAGCTAGGAGAACCTCAGATCAGAGGCGGAGGGGGAAGAAGCTAGTCCTAAAACGTCCTGAAAACGCTAGCACAGTCACCTGGTGCCCCTGCTAGATGGAAGGGGACAAACAGAACATGTTCTCCTGGGTGAGACTTCCACCATAGACACCTTTACATTGTGTGGCCAACTGGTGGTGGAGTCTTGTTTTCTGGTGGTGCCTGGGAATAGTTTTCCTGTTTCAGCTGCATTCAAGTCCCTCTTTTTCTCAACTGATTTCCTCCTCTGTTCTCAAGGTTGCGGCACTCCTTGACTTTGTTTATTTGTGTTTTCCTTTCTCCTCTCACAGGGCCTGGAGGCCCTGGCCCAGCCCTGGACAAAGTCATCTTAGGGGACATTTTAAAATTAACATACTTGACTGGGAAGTGAAAAATCCACCGCAGAGTTAGAACTAGAAAAGCAGTTACCTCTTTCATGGGGCTGGAGAGGTGGCTCAGAGGTTAAGACCTCTTCCAGAGGTCCTGAGTTCAATTCCCAGCAACCACATGGTGGGTGGCTCACAACCACCTGTAATGAGATCTGGTACCCTCTTCTGGCCTGCAGGCATACATGCAGACAGAACATATGATGTATGTACATAATAAATCTTTAAAAAATCCACTTTCATGAGTCATCCATTACCTACATGGACATCTCTTTACATATATGTAGACACATATGTATGTGTATATATGCACGCTAGAATCAATGTATGAGGGAGCACTTGTAGGTTTTTCTGAGATTGTGTGATCTTACTATTAGACATACCAAGTCCGTCCATTTTCCTGCAATTTTGTCACTTCATTTTTTTAGAGATGAACAGTAGACAGGTTTATATAGGTATTTATTTATATAGGTATTTCAACGGGCAGCTTTAATCTGGTGGGTCTAACTGTAAAGTTCAGTTTTTCTTCATCCTCAGTCACGTGTTATGCCTGACATTCTTTATCTCCGTGTGTAAATGGGGCCTTTTGCATCTTCTGATTTCTTTTTCTTCCTCTCTGTTTATTTTCTTCTATGTACAACCTATCTATTTGATGCTGGGAGTCAAACCCAAGGCTCGAGGCAAGCACTTTACTAACAGCTATGTCTCCAGCCCCATAAGTCATTTCTATAAAGAGGGGTTCCAACTTTAATCTCGTATTCTTTTGGGATTGCCCAGTAAACATATGGGCTGTCTGGGGCTTTTATTATTCGCTCAATCTGGCAACCTTACTTTCTTAACACCTAGCCTGCAGTGTATAGCTTCTAGTTGGGATTGTCTGGCCTGACAGTGGAGGGACAAGATGACTCAAGCCCAGGCCTTCCATTGTGTCTAATTAACCAATGGACACAGACACATCTTTGCCACACGGAATGGTAGGGACCCTTGTCCAGGGAGGCATTCAATCCAGGAACGAAAGCCCAACTTCTCTTTGTGCTGACACCCTAATCTTTTGACTATTTCATTGGGGCAAGGAGGGGAGGAAGGTTCTTGTTTATTTTTTTGAGATAGTGGTTTGTCTACAGCCCAGGCTCTAGCCCAGAATCTCCTTAAACTCAAAGCAGTCCTCCTGCCTCCATCAGTTGCCAGCACTGCTCTGGCCTTAGGCTTCTTGGTCCTGGGCACTGTTAGAAGGGGAGCAATTGCCTCTTTCTCATGGCGGGAGGAGTCAAATGTTAACTTCTGTCCCTTGGTACTCTCTGAATCGTTTGATCATCCCTGGGAGCTATCTGGCTGCAGCAGAGGTGGCACTCAGAGAATCCAGATGTTTAGAACTCTTCGCTTTTTGCATTGGTCTGCAACCGCTGATGAGGGGGTGGGGTGAGAGGCATGGGACAAACTCCCACTTAACATCCTGCTGTCTTGTGTGTGCAGAATGGTTCTGCGGACTTGTATTCGGAAGAAAGTTTCCATCAATCTCTGCAGAGCATAACTGAAAGCCAACTGGTACAAGCCTCCATCTTCCAGCAAAAGGGAGGAAAAGGTACATTGCTATGACACTCCTTACATGGTACAAGGGATGCTGTTATACATGGGTTTGGATTTTTCCCTTCTTTCATCATGTAGTCCAGGCTGGCCTGAAACTCACTAGTAGACCAAGACGTCTTTAAACTTGCAATCCTACCTCAGTGTCCTAAGTGCTAAGATTATAGGCATATTGCTGGAAGGAGTTCAGAAATAATATATATGTATATGTATAATTTATATTATTATATCTTGTAGCCGAACATGGTAATACATACTTATAGGTCCAGCACGGAGGCAGAATGATTGCAAGTTTGAAGCAAGCCAGGGATACATGTTAAGACTCTATCCCAAGAAAAATCTGCTAAAACAGCAAGAAGTGAACCACTCCAAGGGAGCTGGGTTATTAATTGGATCATAGGAACTTTACTGATGGTTATACTCTGGAAGAAAGATGGCACTGCTACGCAAACCCAGTAGCCATGGGCTACCAGCGCGGATCCCCGTGCGTCTCTCCCTAACTGTGCTAGAGTGTCAGCAGTCTCAGTTTTGTGCGGGTCTTGTGCAGGTAGCCATAGCTGCGGCGAGTTGATAGCTCAACAGCCATGTCACATTCAGATGACAGTTTTGCAGTCATAGACCCAAGATAATACAAGCAGTTTGGGAATAAACTATGCTGATTTCTCAAGGGGAGCATAGTATGTAGTCAAGAGGGGTTTTTTTGTTTGTTTTTTGTTTTTTTGTCTTTTTTTTTTTTTTTTTTACTACTGATGGATCCAGGGAAAACGGCCTGCAAAAGCTAGTTCAGATGCCATGAAGTGGCTGTCACTTTAATTTGAAGAATTCTATTGCATCACACAATCCACAGAAATCCTCTAAGTTTCCCTACCTAGTCATTTTGAGATACCACTAGTGCTTGACTTTATAATTGAAAATATCCTTAGCCATTGCTCATGAACATTTTTGGCATTTCTACTCCAGTTATTTTTGTTTTTTGCAAAATTTTCAGGACACTTTTCAGCTCCAGTGCTAGCCCCCACGTCATGGCTAATAATTTCCCTTAATAATACTTTGAGGGTTGAGAGATGATGGCATTTCAGAGCACTGGAACCAGTTAAAGATGGCTGTGAGCTGCTATGTGGGTGCTGGGACTCGAACCCGAGTCTTTTCTGCAACTCTAACAGCTGGATCAACTCTAGTCCCTTGTATGTGCCACAATGGGAAACCGGTGGTCGAAATTTAACTGGGAAGAAAGACTGCCTTCAAGTGAATCTCTGAATGAAGAGGCCCAGGCTTTCTTTTTCCAGAGGACAGTAAAGATCTTTTAACCAGTTCCACATCATTTAGGTCCAGCGCAAACTTGAAGAGGCCCACGGATCTTTCTGATCTGGTGGTAACTGCCTTCCGAAGGCAGCGAGTGAAGTTGGCTCAGTGAAGCTTCCATTTCTGGGAAATCCTTCCCTGGGACCTTCTAGGGCCAGACACAAAGTGTTCGATGTCTCCTCTTTCTTCCCCTCCATTGCAGGCAGGAGGAAGCTGCGGCTGTTTGAATACCTTTTCGAATCTCTGTGCGATTCAGAGATGGCGTCTTGTATCCAGTGGGTCGACAAAACCAAAGGTGTCTTTCAGTTCATCTCAAAAAACAAAGAAAAGCTGGCTGAGCTTTGGGGGAAACGAAAAGGCAACCGAAAACCCATGACTTACCAGAAGATGGCCAGAGCCCTGAGGAACTACGCCAGGACAGGGGAGATCACGAAAATCCGCAGGAAGCTAACCTACCAGTTCAGCGAAGCTGTTCTCCAGAAACTGTCTCCCTCTTACCTGCTGGGGAAAGACATCTTCTGCTCACAGTATGGCCAGCCTGATCAAGAATATCTCAGCTTGAACCCGTGGAATATAAACTACTATGCCTATGCGGGTTACCAGAGCTAACTTAGCTTCATTTTTTTTTTTTTTTTTGGTAGTGCTGTTTTTTTTTTATTAAAGGAGATAAAACCATTCCTGTATGTTTTTTGGTTTTTTTTTTTTTTTTTTTTTTTTGGTTTTTCGAGACAGGGTTTCTCTGTGGCTTCAGAGCCTGTCCTGGAACTAGCTCTTGTAGACCAGGCTGGCCTCGAACTCACAGAGATCCGCCTGCCTCTGCCTCCAGAGTGCTGGGATTAAAGGTGTGCGCCACCACTGCCGGGCTGTTTTCAAAGCTTTGATTAATCAATGTTTTCTTTTTTTTTTAGCTTTATTTTTTATTATGTAAACAGTGTTTTGTCTGCATGTATGCCTGCAGGCCAGAAGAGGGGACTAGATCTCATCATAGATGATTGTGAACCATCATGTGGTTGCTTGGAATTGAACTCAGGACCTTTGGAAGAGCCAGTGCTCCTAACCTTGAGACATCTCTCCAGCCCCTTTGTTTTGTTTTTTGAGACAGGATTGCTCTGTGTAGCCCTGGCTGTCTTGGAACTCCAGGCTGGCCTCGAACTCAGAGTGCTGGGATTAAAGGTGTGCGCTACCACCGCCTGGTGCCACCCCAGTTCCTAACCGCATTCTGTTCCTTGCCTTGCTACCAACTCCGGAAAAGCCTGAACTCTGGAATTTTTCCAAAGCAACCTGGTGTTCTCCCTATTCACAGCTCCCATGCCCATGGCACACACATCTAGGGGAGAACACCGCACAGAACGTGTTCAGACTTTTCGTCTTGGTCCTGACAACTTTTTTAGGTAGTGTTTGCATTGTGTTGGTGTTCAAAGGAAGCTGAAGATGTTTCAGAAGAATGCACATAAGTTGGCTGCGTATGCTTTGCTGTTTAGACTATGTGTCTATGGACTGGGTTTCCAAGAACACCCTGGAGCCAATCTTCTGAGTAGAAGCGCACCTTGCCTTGTAGTTATTTTATTAATGAAATTAATTTCAATCAATTGAAATGATAGACTGAATGCTTTTTGCTATGCAAATACTTTTCCTTTTAGAGTGTGCCAGCTTGGATGATTTTATAGGATGACTGTTTTAAAGAATGATTTTGTGGCTTGCTGGCTGGCTGGCTGGCTGGCTTGTTTGGAGATAGTCCTGCTAACTAGGCCAGGCTGCCTTGAGTTAATGGGATGACAGGTGTGTGCTACCATGTGAGGCTTATGTATTGATTTAGCACTTTTTTTATCGTGTATTCAGGTGAAAAGTTACTCAGCATGTACAAAGGATGAGCTAATAAATGTTATACAAACACTATGAATTTAATTTGTATTTTTTGGATGATAGACATTGAGTATTTTGTTTTAAGACAAAATACTCTTTAATATATTTAATAATATAATTATATATATATATATATATATACATATTATATATTTATAGCCCTGTCTGGCTTAAACCTCACAGATCTTCAAGTGCTGGTGTTAAAGGTGTGTGCTTGTATTTGAGGGACCATATTGAGGACATTTCTGCTCAACCCACTGCCATGAAAATTTACCTGTTCTAGTAAGTTAGGTTTGTTTGTTTGTTTGAGACAGTCTCACTTTGTAGTGTTAACTGGCCTGGAGCACACAATGCTGACCTTGAACTCAGATCTACTTTCCTGCCTTTGCCTCCTGAATGCTGGGATTAAAGGTGTGGACCACACGTGGCTAGTTCCAGCCTTCCATTTAAGAATTTAATCAGTTTTTCTCTCTGTACTGGGATGGCTAGTTTTTATAATCCAATGTGATTGGATTAAGGAATTCCTACAGAGCTGGGCTTGACCCAGGCCTGTAAGGACATTCCAGCAGGAAGGGGTTTAATTTTAACAACCACACCTAGAGTCACCTGGGAGAGAGTCCCTGGGAGAGAGATCTTAGGAATTACGTAGATCAGGTTAGTTCGGGAGCATTTCAGTGGGGCTTGTCTTGATGGCAACTTGACCTAGCCCACTGTGAGTGGCGCCATTCTCTAGGTTGGACCCTGAACTGTAAAAGTGAGGAAAGCTAGCAACCAAGGATGACTCACTCAAAAGTCTCCCTGGAGCTCCCTATATGGCATGCAGATGGCTTGGCTCTGCCTCCTCTCCAGCAACTGCTGCCCTGTGGAGGGGTTGTCTTGTAAGATCTAGCTAGATCTTAAACCCTGTCTTGAAATTTTGACAAAACAAATAAAAAAGAAAAAGGAGCCTCTAATCTGAAGGGAGTATTTCAATTCAGAGGAAATCAACAGGTCTTTTCCATTTATTTGTATAAGCTTTAATTAGTCATACATACTTCCATGGTTTTCTAATAGATAGATCCCATAGAAATAAGTGGTTGGTTAAACACAGTCAAGTATTCTAGTAGGCCATTAAGTGATATTTTTAGAACCTGTCCTGGAACTAGCTCTTGTAGACCAGGCTGGCCTCAGACTCACAAAGATCCCCCTGCCTCTGCCTTCCCGAGTGCTGGGATTAAAGGCGTGCGCCACCACAGCCCGGCTAAGTGATATTTTCACTTAATTTCTTTTTCAGAAATTAACTGATATGCGTGTGTGAATGTGCATACACTCAAAGTTTATTTCATATTATCAGCAGTAACTAGGTTTTTGCTGCTGCTGCTAGGCTCTTAGACTCTTTTTTTACTCCCGGAGACAGGGTTTCACTGTAGCTTTGGAGCCTGTCTTAGAACTCACTCTGTAGACCAGGCTGGCCTCCAACTCACAGAGATCCGCCTGCCTTTACCTCCCGAGTGCTGGGATTAAAGGTGTGTGCCACCGCCGCCCAGGCTGGCTTCTCCAATCATGGAAATCCACCTGCCTCTGCCCCTGAAAGGCTGGGATTTCGGGTATGTACCACCACTGCCTGGCTGTGATGGTTAATGCTGATCACCACCCGGCTGCGATTAATGTTGATTTAATCTGGAGTCAACTAGGAGACGGGCTGCTGGGCATGTCTGTGAGGGCATTTCTAGGAAGAATCATCAGCTCTCTCTCTCTCTGTGTGAAGATCCTTCTCCAGATAGAAATCTGTCTGAAGAGGAAGCAGCGCTTACCCTTGCTGGAGCTCGTGTGCCTGCAATGTCGGTGCTGCCATTGGCAGCTTCTCTTGCCGTCAGACCCGACTCTGGTATTGCAGCGGGGAGTGAAGACTTAGCCCACAAGACTCGGATCAGCCTCCAGCTTCACAGGCCCAGCAGCCGCTAGAGCGCATGTAGACAGCTACCATTGGGCTACTCAACAGCGAAAGACAATCTAATAAACAGCTTTAGAATAGACACTCATTCTATCAGCTCTGCTTCTCCAGAGTGCTCTAATACACACATCTACAAAACTGCAATAAGGAATCCCACATTGCTCTGTGCAATTAGCATATGCTAATAAAAACATTTGCAACAACATGGGTAAACATTAGAAAAAAAAATTGGAGTGGTTGGTTTTTCTTGTTGTTTCGTTTTTGTTTTTCCCCAGATAGTTTTCTTTGTGTAGACCTGGCTGGCCTGGAACAGAAATATTTCAACAGGGTTTCATTTGATAGCCTTGCCTGGCCTAGAACTATTTAGACCAGGCTAGCCAGAAACTCACGCTGGTCTGCCTGCTTCTGCCTCTCCAGAACAAGCAACAAAGGTGTGTGGCCTCACGTAAGGGAAATGTGAGGCACAGGGAAGCAGGGGACTCTGGGTAGCGGAGACAAACATTGAAATCATGGCAGCAGAGTAGGATGGTAGTTCAGGGGCCTAACAGGGTTTGGGCAGGTGTTGGCTTGCGAGTAGAGTTCTAATTAGCAAAATTCTGATGCTCTAGTGCTCCGTCAGGTGACAGTTAATAGTGACATTTTAGAGGTGAGATAGTTCAGCTCCGCCAGAGGAAGTGCTTGGCTTCTCAGCACCCACATAGCAAACACACACGCACACACACACACACACACACACACACACACACACATACACACACACACACACGGTCTACAGTCACAGGGACATGCCTGCGTATGTACAAAAGACATCGATAAATCCTGGAAATAGAAATACTTTATATATTTCAGAATAGATATTTTAAATGTTCATAAAACTGATATTTGAGGTGCTGGAGATATGATAGTGAAGGGGACTCTCACACAGTGGGGGTTCCCTCCCAGACCCTGAATTAGTCACAAACTACACCCAAACACCTGTTTTCACAGAGATCCTTTATTAAGTGGGGGAGGAAAAGGTAAGTGGCTGCTTTCTGACTCAGGCAGAGAAACGGCAGCAATTGACCTTACAGGTGTAAAGTTTAAGAGAAGAAGGGGAGGTCTCTGTTAGAATGGGCTAGGATGTGGTGGTAAAGGAGACAGGGGATGAGGGAGAAGGGAAAGGGTGCAGGGATATTTGTCCTGGAGGGGGACAAAGGACTGCCTCTGGATAGAGGGGAGACAGACGTGGCATAGGCAAATGGTTTATAGAGGTGAGATAGGAAACCCGTATTAGGATGAGATGTTTGATTTAATTGAGCATGTGGTGGGACAATGATCTTGTACCCTGGGAAGATTTGTCAGTTGTATTGCTTTAATAAAACACTGATTGGCAAGAAGCCAGGCAGGAAGTATAGGCGGGACAACAAGGACAGGAGAATTCTGGGAAGAAGAAAGACTCAGTCTGAAGGTGTCACCCAGACACAGAGGAAGCAAGATGAGAATGCCTCATTGGTAAAAGGTGCCAAGCCATGTGGCTAACACAGACAAGAATTATGGGTTAATATAGGCTGAAAGAATTAATAAAAAGCCTGAGCTAATAGGCCAACCAGTTTATAATTAATGTAGACCTCTGTGTGTTTCTTTGGGGCTGAATGGCTGTGGGATTGGGCAGGACAGAAATCCCTGTCAACAAAAGGGGCTTTTGATTGCTGGATCTTGGTAGACAGGCTCAGAAGGAGGAAATGGCAAAATAAGGGAATAGACCTTGGTGGCTAGCTTTAGAAATATAATATTTAGGTTTTTGTTTTGTTTTTTGAGGCATACAAACACACACAGATGTACAATTATTAAGTACACATAAAAATTTGCGTGGTTGTCCTCAGCCTGGGTTTCCCCTGCACTTACTCTCATGGGCTGAAATCCTGAGGTGCTAAGAGATGGTGGTCTAAGGAAAATGACCCCGCGGTGATAATCTTTTGAAGGCCCTAATGACCACAAATCATTCTAAAGTTCAATGTTTCTGGCTATTCTACAGTTTAGCCACAGGGAGGCGCTGCTGACCCATTATCGCTTTAGCCAAATCCAAGACTCAGATTCTCTTTTTCCTTGCTCTGGTGAAGATTAGAGATTGGCAAACACTATGCTAAGGGAAAAAACTGAGTAGGGGCAATTGGGACCGAAAGTTCTGGCTTATTCTCCTCGTAGCGTAAGGAACCCTGGAAGGAAACGATTTGCTTCTTATCCCATTTGGCGAGTTGCTCCATCGTCCATCGTCTTCAGGTCAGGCTACGGTTCTCAACCTTGCTAAAGGTGCGACCCTTTAGTACAGTTCCTCATGTTAAGGTGACCCCCCCCCCAACTGTAAAATTATTTTCATGGCCACTTCCTAACCATAATTTTGCTACTGTTATGGATCATAATGTAAATCTCTGATACGCAGCCCAAAGTTGTTGCAACCCACAGGTTGAGAACGAGTGCCATGGAGCCCCTGCGTCTGGAGTTCTCTGACTTTCCTTTTCCTTTGCGCCCATGAGAAGGCTTTCCAGGATTCCAGAGAGCATCTGATGACTTAGAGTCCCGACACAATAGGAACCCCTTCTGAAGGAGGGAAGGGCCACTCACTGTCCCAGAGAGAGGCGGAAAGAGCACAGACTTTGCCCAAAAGGCGACAGTCATGGATGCTGGGAAGTAAACCAGAAAGAGCCCAGCCCAGCCATTGGCTGGCCAACGTTTTTACAGGCATTTCAAAAATGTCCGTGCTTCTGCGGAAGTCACTGGCTCCCTAAGGGGAGGCACCTGTGACTGACTACCTCAAGGCAGCTCCAATCAACCTCCAGGATTCTGGAGCAATGTTCACTTGTCTCCTCTATCCATGGCTGTGTTTGTCCGTGATGGTCCACTGACGGACCACAATATGAAGTCTGATTTGGAAAAGGTGAGAGTCACAAACAGCCCCAGCCCCTTGGCGGCAGTGTCTGTTAACTGTGGAAATGGTGTATTTCCTGCCCAGGAGAGCAACGAGTTTTCTGCTGGCCATGTTTCTTGTCTTTCGTAAGCATCCATTGTCCTCACATAACCCGGGCTGGCCTCCACCTTCCTGAGTAGCAACTGCTGCCTTTGAACTCCTGATCTTGCCTCCACCTCCCAAGTACTGGGATCATAGGCCTTTTAGGGCACATTAAACTATAACATCCCTGATCATATTGGTTCTGCTTATTATCATATTTCCGCTCTGCCTTATGGAATCATCCCCATGTTTAGGTTTTCTCTACAGCATTATTTGAAAGGAGAATTCGACTTTTTTTCTCCCTCTTAGAACTTGCTGTGCTATGTTGACATGAATGCATCTAGGGAACAGGGATTACTGAATCCAGACTGTAGCATTTGCTCTTTACAACATCCCACTTTCTCATTCTTTCTTCTCCTTCCTTCTTTCTTTCTTTTCCTTCCTTTCTTCTTTTCTGAAGATAACTCGTGAAGAAATATATTTTAAAACAATTCTCTGACGTGCATTTAATTTCGCCATTTCTTTAAAAGTTATTCTTCGATAACTTCATCGCTTATATAATGTATTTCGATCACATTCACCGCCCATACCCTTTTTCTTTAATCACCTTCTGGGGTGGCTTGAATAAAAACGGCCCCATAAGCTCTTAAGGAGCGGTACTATTAGGAACGGTGGCCTTTTGGAGTAGGCGTGGCCTTGTAGGAGGAAGTGTGTCACTGTGGGTGGGCTTTGAGGTTTCAAATGCTCAAGCCAAGCCCAGTGTCACTCTCTCTTCCTGCTGCCTGCCAATGGCGGCATAGAACTCTCAGGTACCTCTCCAGCACCATGTCTGTGTGCATGCCACTGTGTGTTCTGCCATCATGACAATAGACTAAACCTTGAACCTGTAAACCAGCCCCAAATAAAAGCCTTCCTTTATAAGAGTTGTGGTCAGCTGGACATGGTGGTACATGCCTTTAATTCTAGCACTCTGGAGGCAGAGGCAGACAGAGCTCTGTGAGTTCAAGGCCAGCCAAAGATGCACAGAGATACCCTGTCTCAAAAAAAAAAGAAAGATATTGGGGTTCAACCTGAAGGTCAGAAAAGCAAAACAGCCAGCCACTGGCTCTTACCTCTACCTCAGTCTGAAATGGCGATCCTGCCTCCAGGAATCTCAGAATGATTCTGAGCCTGAGAGCTGCCTCCTCCCAGCTTATATTCCTCTCTAGTGCTGGGATTAAAGTTGTGCTCCACTACTGCCTGATTTCTAAGGCAAACTAGCACGGCTACTTGGATTAAAGGCGCGGTGCGGTGCGTGCCACCACTGCCTGGTATTGCACCATAAGAGGCTGCTTGTTTGTTCCCAGCTGCCCAGACCTGAAATAATCACATAGAAACTGTATTAATTAAACACTGCTTGGCCCATTAGCTTAGGCTTCTTATTAACTCACTCTTACATCTTAAATTAACCTATTTCCACTATTCCTTATTTTACGACGAGGCTCGTGGTTTATTGGCAAGGTTCCAGCTGGAAGCGCCAGTGGCTACAAGGCGTCTCCCTGACTCTGCCTACTCTCTCTTCCTCTATCTGCTTGGAATTTCCGCCTTGCCCTATTCTGAGCTAAAATAGGACCAAAGTAGCTTCTTTATTAACCAATGGTATTCATAGCATACAGAGGAGAATCCCACATCATATAAAGCTGATCAGCGCGGCTGTTT
Source organism: Ondatra zibethicus (assembly GCA_004026605.1). NCBI lineage: Eukaryota > Metazoa > Chordata > Mammalia > Rodentia > Cricetidae > Ondatra > Ondatra zibethicus. The sequence goes on from PVIU01004085.1 coordinate 130,180, forward strand.
TACTCTCTGCTCTTCAGGCAAGCTTCATTGATTAAAATACAAATGAAATATCACTCCAAAAAAAAAAAAAAAAAAGAAGAAGAAAAGAAACTAAGAGCTGTGGCCATGGCATCCTCACAGCGCTAGAACACTGACTAACCTTTCCACTCCCACATGAGCTCTTTTTCCCAGAAAGATCTCCAACTTTTACGTTTTGTTTTTAAATTTATTTTTATTTTATTGGTGTTTTGTCTGTATGAGGGTGTTGGATCCTGAAGTGACAAAACATTTGTGAGCTTCCATGTAGGCACTGGGAATTGAACCCGGTTCCCCTGGAAGAGCAATCAGTGTTCTTAACCACTGAGCCATCTCTCCAGTCCTCTTTTTAATGACCCACTGAGCCCAATTTGCTTTGCTTGCATGAACATGGGTACAGGGTTAGTTACTGGACAATGGACAACTTATGAGAGGGCGTTCTCCTGAAAAAGCATGACAGCCTCCCCAAAGCCCTAACCCCCCCTCAGCTCCTCACCAAGGGGTGGAACCTCAACAGCTCCTTCTCCATCCCAGCTGGAACGCTGAGGGGCTCCGTCTTGTATGGGTCTTGTGAAGTTGTCATCACTGCAACAGCTGCATCATCTCCCGAAGATGGAATTTCACAGACCGCCTCTCGATCCTTTGATTCATAGATTCTTTCTGCTCTTTTCTCCATGATGTCTCTTTAAGCCTTGAAGATAGGGAAGTGGGGCGGGGGGGGGGGGAGGAGGGAGAGGAACAGGCAAACAGATGGCCTGTTTAGGGATGAGCACTCAGCCCTTTGCTCACTCAGAGGTCGCTGCAGTAACCGCTGTCCGCTGCAAGCAGAAGCTTCCCCGACCAAGGTCAAGAGCAGCATGAATCTATGGCTATAAAGATAAATATTTAGTGGTGCATATGGTGGCTCATGACTTTAATCTCAGCACTCGGGAGGCAGAGGCCAAAAGCTTGGTCTACAAATCAAATTCCAGGCCATCCAAGGCTACATAGTGAAGACAAAGCTCCAACCACCACCACCACCAAATGAAGGCAGCATGGCATGCCCATTTAGCACGATAAATACGGTAGGTTCTACACGTTCTTCTCTACAGCCTGTGACTTCCAAAACTATGGGCTTTTGACCAGGTTTACAGTACCAAGTATGAATTCCTTCCTGTGGATAGGACTCAAATTAACTCAAGAAACAGCGGGTTACCTCCAGGACAGTCACAACAATGCTGCACCAGTGGACATACCGTGTCTGAAAAGCCAGCAGTTTAGAATGTAGGGTCCACCATAGGGTCAGACAGTTGATTTTTCTCTCCCAGTAGTTTGCGCGGCACCTTTTGGCACTATGGAAGCTAACCAGCTGTGAAGAAAATTCCAGCTCAGGTCTAACTTGATTTCTCTGTCCTGCAACCAAAGTGGGTGGTGTCTTCAGTAACAGTCTTATTGTTCTGGTGGGCAACCAAGAGCAATGGCGAGAACTTGTATGGTTTAGGGGTGAGGTGGGCCCCTTGACCGACAACTCATAAGATGGTATTTCAGGCTTGGCACTGGGTTTTTGTCTATAAATCAATGGCGACTGTGAGCAGCGTTATCCAATCAGGAGTTCCTCCATTTAAGAGTGATTGTCTTTCTGGGCCTGAATTACTACACCCATTATAATATTGTCCAGTTCCATTAATTTTCCTAAAAATTCCCCAATTTCATTTTGTTTTGTTTTGTTTTTTGTTTTGTTTTGTTTTTGAGACAGGGCTCCGTGTGCAGCCCTGGTTGTCCTAGAACTAACTCTCTGTAGACCAGGCTGGCCTCAAACTCAGACATCCACCTGCCTCTGCCTCCTGAGTTCTGGGATTAAAGGTGTGAGCCACCACTTGACCCTCCTAATTTCATCTTTATTTTCTTTAAGTTGAATAAAATTTCGTGTCTGACACTGAATTATGAAACAGCAAATTTTCTCTGTTGTTGCTAACTGACATCGTCAGCTTCGGCTTGACTTAGTATAAAAGGAAAAATTTGGAAAGATTGCTTGAAGAATTTCTTAGATGGCCAGAGTTAGCTGTGGGTCTAAGCACATCAAAAGTATGATCAAGACATTGTGTCACACTGTCGCCCCTACATGACTCTCCGTCACCTCAGATGTCACTGAACAGAGTCTTAACAATGGTGCTACTGTCTGGAGGCATCACAATCCCTGACTTCAAACTCTACTACAGAGCTACAGTACTGAAAACAGCCTGGTATTGGCATAAGAACAGACAGGAGGACCAGTGGAACCGAATAGAAGACCCGGATATCAATCCACACATCTTCGAACACCTGATATTTGATAAAGAAGCAAAAAATATCAAATGGAAAAAAGAAAGCATATTTCACAAGTGGTGCTGGCATAACTGGATATCAACATGTAGAAAAATGAAAATAGACCCATATCTATCACCATGTACAAAACTCAAATCCAAATGGATCAAAGACCTCAATATAAAGCCAGCCACACTGAACCTTATAGAAGAGAAAGTGGGAAGTACGCTTGAACACATTGGCACAGGGAACCAATTCCTAAATAGAACCCCAGCAGCACAGACACTGAGAGAAACAATTAATAAATGGGACCTCCTGAAACTGAAAAGCTTCTGTAAAGCAAAGGACACGGTCAACAAGACAAAACGACAGCCTACAGAATGGGAAAAGATCTTCACTAACCCCACATCAGACAGAGGTCTGATCTCCAAAATATACAAAGAACTCAAGAAAT